>JAPZVO010000480.1:13084-36255 GCA_029962745.1 Echinometra lucunter | reverse complement strand
CTTAATGATTCTCTGGGAATCTGCCTTGCTAGTGAATGCAATTATCTTACCTTTCAAAATGGCGTATGCAAGGTTTGGACTTGGTTTTTTTTTTGCCTGTTGAGTAATCTAAATGATCTACAACATTGAATTTTGCGATCCCGACATTTTGGGAATTCTTTGTCAATAACTCTTCTTCTTGCACCCATTCGTGGTCTAAAACTTTGCTTTTCCTTTGGATCAATTAATCAGAATAATTTTTGGTAGAATTTGTGAAATTTGATGATTGAACATTGCGTTCTTTAGAAAATTAAAATGTACATGAAATTTGGTATTAAAGCTCAGTGGCCTGTCCCCAGGGCCCATCATCTAATCATACACAACTTGATGCAAACAAACAAGTGGACAACAATATATGGTTAGACCTACTAGTACTCATCGACCGCCTTTAATTGGTTACGTAATATCTCAGAAAATATTAGTTGGTTTTCCCTTAATTTTGTCTCACTTGTGCAGAAAATGCAGCAGATTAACATCTCATGTTCAGATTGTTGACTCGTACGATACGCATGGAATTCTTGGCGACAAACGCAAGTGATGTTTTTCACTCGGCGCCTGTGTGAGCTCATTATTTAAACCGACCGCCCGTCTTCTGTATTGATTAAGCACGTATTTATCATTTTCATTATCAAAGTTTTTCAGAAAATAATGAAATTCTGTATTTTCATCTTAATTTCTCTTGGACTTTGGATTTTGGTTACGATAGCCTGTTTGATTACTGTGCGGTCATGCGGTATTGCGCCAAGTTCCATGCATACTTTTTGATTTCATGCACAGGAAAGCACTGTGTGAAGATGGTCGGTTTCAAAAAAGGTGGTCGATGAGTAGTAGAGCTACCATACAATATCCTTACTTTAAAAAATAAAAAATAGAAATGAAACCAGGTTAGCACTCGCACAAGTCGCAGAGCCAGAGCTCCCGGCAGTCACAGTAACCGTGCCAAAGCCAAAGATAGACGTCGTACCACAGTCCCACAGTAACAAGAGCGTGTTGTGTTGGTTGAGGAACGTAATCTGCCGATGTTAGGAAGAGCACAAATGATCCTTTGTATTGTCCTTTCATTTCTTAAATACATTTTAGAAATATTGAAACTTACCAATGAGAACTTTGCCAAAAATTTCCTGCCATTTTTCCAATGATTATTATTAAACAAACATGAAACAGCAGTTCTTCATGTGTTGATCCTGGCCGGAATCACGTATAAAATTGGTATCCGAATAGGGGCTGATTTAACGTTGCCAATTTGACGATGCCGTTATTGAAATTAGCGATCAAGCGTAGTGGCAAAAGGCATGGAGAGGGTGTCGCTGAATGTGAGCAGTGCTGATCTTATCGGCGCTATCGGCGCATCTACTAATTTCGTACCCGATTTATATCCCGATTTTTTCAAGGACGATTTTAAAAACAGCCTCGTATCAAGCGCAATATCGTATAAGTAGCGAACTGAACTTCAGCAGCGGATTTTGGAGCCGGGGAGGGGGGGGGGGGGGGGGGGGGGGGTGGGGGGGGGGGGGGGGGGTGGGGGGGGGGGGGGGGGTTAGGGAGCAAATAGAGTAAATACGTTTGCTTGGCCAGAATATGCTGCACCATGAGCACGTTCGGGGCTCTTCCAGTGTGAGATTTAAATTTACTGTTTTTTGTGATTTTTTTGTTTTTTTGTTTTGCTTCAGAGTTTTAAATCATTTTGACACTGCCCTCTGAGAGATGTATTCCCTACATAGAAATACATACTAATTACAATCTATGATTCTTCTATGGCTGTACTGTTGTAAAAATTTTGTATACACCTTGATTATTGTACCAGCCTATGCAGTGGGTGATCCGAGCAAATTTCCACCCCCCCCCCCTCCGCACAGGAATCCCGGACACGAATACATTCAGGCTACAGATCATGCATGCAGAGACCATTAATTTATTAGTAGGTTTGATGTTGTTCGTAGTGTTACAGTTTGTTTTTGAAAATAAATTTTTGAGAGTGGTGGGGGGGGGGGGGGGGGGGGTGTTAAGCATCGTCTTGCTTCGCATTCTTTTTTTTTATAGTAGATATTTACAAAATAGTTTTCATGTCAACATGAATATAAAATTAATATCATCATATAATAATACGTAGGCCTACCTCGTATGATCATTATTTTGTTTGTTTGTTTGGTTTTCAAACCTGCATGGGGAGAATCAGGCCGGTATTTCTCGGGTTGTATGCCCTGGCGTGTTGTAATGAACAAATACTGAATAATCACACTGTTTAAACACAATTATTAATATCATTTATTGTTTCATTTGGTTGTTTTATTATATATTTCGAAAAAATGCTGCATTATAATTCATATTGTTTCATTTGGTTGTTTCATATATATTTCGAAACTGCTGTATTATATTCTGAATTGGACTGTGGCGTTGTTTTGTTTTGTTTTGTTTTGTTTTTTTCTTTAGCTATTCTTAATTCTTGATACGCGTTAATGATATCCAAAGACATGCTTAGAAATTTTGAAGTTCATAAAGCCTTTGAGCGCGGGGTCCGGCCACTTGACCGAAGGAACTTGAGACGGCATGTAGGCCCCTACAAACGAGAATTTGAATAAGATTATTTCCCCCTCAGATTTGTTATCCTTTTCTGCATGCATGCCTCCTGTAAATTTACATTAATGTCAGTGGCGTAATGAGCCAAAATATTTGGAGGGGGGGGGGGGCTCAATCTTTGCGAGGAGCGAAGCGACCAACCCTGAGGGAGTGTAGCGACCGAGCCCCCCCCCCCCTTCACGATACGGAGCTTTTTCAGTTTTTCGACTTAAATTCCAACTTCAGTTCAGTTCAGTTTTTATTTTCTCTCATTTCCAACAAAAGGATTTCATTTCAGTGGGGCGGTAGTGATTACGCGAAGCGTGTGAATCACTTAATGAGCGCTCCCTAGGGGGAATTTCCCCCTCCCGCGGAAAGCGCGGAAGCTCCGAGGTTTGATGACATGTTTGAGGACATGTACTGTTATGGATAAACGTGACATGAATCTACCGACCGGAAAAGGATATTTTTTCATGAACTCGGAAACATGCAGCCCAAATATTCTTCTTAAGTTTCAAACAAATGCCAGCGTTACACAAAATACTTTATTACTTATGATGATAATACAGACAAAGACACTATGAAATAAAAAGGACGAGCATGGAGAGGGTGTGATGCGATGGGGTACCAGGGTTTCACTCCCACAGTGGCGTAGCTAGGATTTCATTTTAGTGGGGCGGTTGTGAGCGCGCGAAGCGTGTGAATCACTTACTGAGCGCGCGAAGCGCGCTCCCGAGGGGGAGGGGGAGGGTGCAGGGAGGGGGGAGTTTTCCCCCTCCCCGCGCGAAGCGCGGAAGCTCCGACGTTTCTTTGAATTGTTCCTTGTCTGCTCCCGCTCTTCTTACGTTCTCTTACCTTTTTTTCTTTTCTCACTTCTGCTTTTTTTCTTTCTACTTTTTCTTTCTTTTTTTGTTGGTGTTTTGGAGGGGTGACCGCCCCCATCGTCCCCCCCCCCCTGGCTACGCAATTGCACTCCCATGGTAAAGGAGTTTTTTTTGTAGTATTGATGGTTTGCAACTCTGTAAAAGAACACTATTTGAGACTGCAAACTTAAAGCCCTTGTGTAGTTTTGGTAAAACTAAGAATATTCATTATCAAAGTTTGAATCCATTGTCAGATAAACAGATAAAACCAAGTGTTATATCATAAAACACATTAGTATTGATATTATGCGTGTTTTCTGCCTTGCTATGCATGCTATTTGGGAAATTGTGAATGCGTTACTTTACAGTAGAAAGGGAGTCTAGGGAGGAGTAATGAAATTCGTGTGATAACACTTACATAAAATTGAAAATAAACCATGGTTGAAATTTATTTGGGGGGGCTGGCGCCCCCCCCCAAGCCCCCCCCCCTCCAGTACGCCAGTGATTAATGTCCCCACTCCTCCTAACTAGATAACTTTCCCATTGCCCCTGCTACATGTGTGAATATTCCACATTCATTTTCAAAAATGTATAACCAATATAATGAAAAAAATTGTAGAGGATCGAGTCCCAAGGGCGTAACAGGTACCTGTTATCGGGGGGGGGGGGGGCAGAGCCCAAAATTTCCCGGTAACTAGTTTAAGTCTATGCATTTTAGGAGGACGGTAGTGCTCCACCGGCGTAAATCCAATTTGAGGAGTGGGGGATGAAAAACTTCTTAAATGATTTATTTCCCTCTCACACTCATTTGATATCTATTTTGCGAGTGAGCGAAGCGAGCGGGCAGAAAATAACTACTTTTCCTGTTTTGAATCACATTTTCGAATAAAAATTCTAAAATATGACGGAAGAGCGAAGCGAGCGAGCCAAAAATAACCACTTTTCTCGATTTTGATTGCTTTTTCGGATGGAAATCCTAAGATTTTGATGAGCAAGCGAAGCGAGTGAGCTAAAATAACCACTTTTTTGTTTTCAATAGCATTTTCATATATAAATTCTAGAATATGATGGTTGTTTATGATAGATATTCAGAATTTTTACTAACGAATTAATTGAAATAATTGTCTCCCTGAAAAAGCGTGTCTGCATGGGGGGAAATTTGTACACACCATCCTCCTTCTCCCCCAAGTGGGGGTGATAGATCCCCCACCCCCGGAATTTACGCCAATGTAGTTCTCCCTAGAGGGGAGGGTGCAGGGAGGGGGGATTTTCCCCGACGTTTCTTTGAATTGTTAGTTGTCGGTCTATCTTCTGCGGCGTAACTAGGATTTAATTTTAGGAGGACGGTAGTGCTCCCTAGGGGGGAGGGTGCAGGGAGGGGGCAGTTTCCCCCCTCCCCCGCTAAGCGCGGAAGCTCCGACGTTTTTTTCGCTGTCAGTTCTCGCTCTTCTTACGCAATGTGCCTGTTATCGGGGAGGGGGGGGGGGGGGGGGGGGAGGGGGGGGGGAGGGGGGGGGGGAGGGGGGAGGGGGAGGGTTGCATACGTATAGCCAAAATTTCCCGGCAATTAAGTCTAGAATCAGAGGTGTAGCTAGGATTTCATTTTAGGAGGACGATAGTGCAAAGCGTGCTCCCTAGGCATGCTAGGGGAGGGTGCAGGGATGGTGATTTTCGCCTCCCGCGAAAGCGCGGAAGCTCTGACGTTTCTTTGAATTGTTCGTTGTCTGTTCCCGGTCTCTTACATTCTCTGCCTGTTATTGGGGGGGGGGGGCAGAGCCGAAAATTTCCCGGTAACTAAGTCTAGAAATAGAATATGCAGAGGTGAGCCCGCACCGCGAGTTGCTTGTTGCGAAGCCCTAGCGGGTGGGGCCCAGGGTTCTGGCTTAGGGCCCCTGATGGGGGTCTACAGGAAAAGCCACTGCGGGGGTCAGGGAGTGGAGCTCCCGGAAACTCCGGGGTTTTGGTACTTAATTTAACTCATTTCTTTTGTTTCCCTTTGCTTTCTTCTTTTTTCCCTTTCCCTCCCCCCCCCCCCCCCCCCCCTCTCCTCTCTCTCCTCTTTCTCTCTTCTCTTTCTCCCTTCTTTCTTTTTTTCTTCTCCTTTTCTTCTTTCCCTTCTCTTTCCCTTTCTCTTCTCTTTCCCTTTCTCCTCCTTTCTTTCCTTTCTTTCTCTTCTTTCTTCCTTTCTTTCCTTTCTTCTTCTTCCTTTCCCTTTCTCCTTTCCCTTTCTCCTTCCTTTTTCTTCCTTTCCGTCCCTTTCATTTTTTCAGGTGGTTTGGTGGATTTTCCCGCTAAAATCCTTCAGGGGGCCACTCTGCCCCCCTGCCCCGGCTGTTACGCCACTGAGATCGATCCTAAATCTAGGCGAACCTTTTTTTCCCCCTGTTTTACATCATCACAAATTTCCATCGAAATCAAACAGAATTAAGGATGCAACGGGGAAAGCTTCAGCCAAAGATTCGACCCACACAAAAGTAATACAGAGCGCATCATAACAAGGTGAACATTTTTAATTTAATCATTATAAAATGACAATTTTTTTGCAGAATTCATACTAATTTCATACAGAAAATATTCAGTAATACTCTCATTTCAATTATAAGCCCCTTTTACAATTCCGATTCTCAATTTTGGGGTCTCGCGGACCTTCGGTCAACTGGGCTTGAACCCTTCAAACATTATTTAGATAATCAAAACGTAAGACATTGCATATCAAACAGAATACATCGATACTATATTCCATAATAATTATATAGGGAAATAAGCAAGTGGGGGGGGGGGCAGTTTGAATCGGTCGCTGGCATTCACAAAAATTCTCCGAGAAGAGATTGAAGAACAGTCTAATCCATCGAAAAAATATTTCTTATTAACGTGCCTTTGACCACAACAGACAGCAGTCTTCTTGCAGACTATCCCCGGCCCACAATGTTATATTCCTTATGCATATATATATATATATATATATATATATATATATATATATATAAATGGAAGAATAATAATTGCGTAGCTCCCTCAATGTTCCCCAGAGCTGTCATCCATTTTGAATCGAGGGTTGAAAAAATGCCTCCGCCGGGAATCGAACCCGGGTCACTGGCTTAGAACGCCAATGCCTTACCACTAGACCACAGAGGCGGGCCAGCAGTTAGGCGTGACCGAATCCAATTGACCGACAGACAGATTTCCAACCCTTTTTGATCCTTTATTTTGGTGCAGATGAGTTAATGAACAATGAGAAGCCGCATGCCGCAGTTGGATCTCAGCTAGAAGCCTGGATACATGCATAAGTCAGAATAAGGGGACAATACATTGAAAGAAATTTGACAAATGCAAACAACTTTGGCAACTCCCTTGTAAATAATAAACACTGAAAGAAATGAAAATGGAAGAATAATAATTGCGTAGCTCCCTCAATGTTCCCCAGAGCTGTCATCCATTTTGAATCAAGGGTTGAAAAAAATGCCTCCGCCGGGAATCGAACCCGGGTCACTGGCTTAGAACGCCAATGCCTTACCACTAGACCACAGAGGCGGGCCAGCAGTTAGGCGTGACAAATGGTTGGTGGTTGGGGGATGATTGATGCCGAATTCAATTCAATTCAATTCAATTCAATTCAAATTTATTTTCATTCTTCAAAATGATACAAATAAGTACAAGATAGATTGATTCAATTTAAATAAACAATAGCATGAACAAAATTCAATATTGGAAGAAAAAAAATACATATTTGAAAGTAATTTAAATATAAATTAATATACATGTCAAGTTAAATCAAATCAATATCATTAGATATAACTGAATCAATGCAATTATATATCATAAGAAGAATGGAGGGGTCCACTGAAAAGCAAGCTTGTATAATGTGGACCCCTCAAAAAATAGATACAAGGAATATAGAAATATACGTAAAGTAATACATGAAGATAACGAATCTCCTCGGCCGCGGAGCAAAGCGACCGGGCGGAGAAATGGTGAGGCGGAGAAATGGTGTGAATGATAGACTAAATAAGTGGGGGGGGGGGGGGGGGGGGGTATAGGACCTTTTTTTGCTGTCAGTATCGCTGCATTCCTAGTCGAATCTACCGCTCCTCCAATTGACCGCACAAAAATTGTTTTCAAAGTAAATTCAAACAATATCGCAGAAGTACATCCTCCTTACTTAAATGAAATCCTTAGGGGACTTCAACTTTTACTTAGAGTATGAACCACTTCGTTTTTTTTTTATTTTGCGGGCGAGCGAAGCGAGAGAGCCAAAAATTCCACGTTCTTGCTGCAAAAGAAATGTTATTTTATCTCATAATTATTATATTCAACGACCAAGTAAGAGGGCATGGGGAGAGTTTGACTCGATCCGCTAGCGTTCACAGGAAATACCTAAAGAAAGGACTATGTAAAAGTTGAAGAGCAGGGTCTAATCCATTGGAAAAAAAATATTTCATTCAAATTTATTTTCCTAGGACCATAGCGAACCACTTTTCCCTCCCTTACGCGGATGATGTACAGGCATCAATGAGACATATCCCCCGGGGTCATATCATATGCATTCCACGAGTAATAATAGGACAAAGGAAGGTGGGGGAGAGTTTGACTCGGTCTGCTAGCGTTCACAGGAAATACCTAAAGAATGTGAAAGTTGAAGAGCTTTTTTAGAATCGGTTAATTTTTCATTTTAGCTTTTCCCTCAGACTGTCATCTCATATATTCCACGTGTAACATATAAGGGACTAAGGAAGAAGAGGGGGCAGCTTGAATAGGTCCACGAGAGTTTACAGGAAATACCTAAAGAATGTGGAAGTTGAAGAGCAGTGTCTAATCAATCGAAAAAATAACATTTCGTTAAAAGTTATTTGCCTATGGCTATATAGTAGACTACTCTCCCTCAGACTGTCGTCTCATAATTATATACCACGTGTACCTTGGGACTAAAGGGGGGGGGGGGGGGGGGTCCACGACCACTTCACCGAAGGCAGAAAATAGCAAATTGTAATCTATAATGTTACACCGCTCTGACGAATTCCAGTGCCAGAAGGAAGTTTTTAATTAAACAATGGATAAGGTTTAAAATTTACATGGCATTCACTCGGACGACATAATGCTCCGCCGACATCTGCAAAGCCGACAAATTAATGCTACCAATAATTGCTTGGCCGACACTTTTTTACACCAATGATATCATGATTACTGAGATTACAGCATGTCAAACCCATTTCAGAATCGGTTAATTTTTCATTTTAGCTTTTCGCTATATTATAGCGAGGGTTTTTAATATTTTTCAAAGAGGTACTTGTGAGGGGTGCAAGTGAGGTGGTAGGACTACTCTTTTGGAGGACAACACGCCCCTGGACGACTCCATAGGGCCTATATCTGACATTCCCATGGACAATGGTTTCCCCTGAGGACAACTCTCGGAAGAACGGCTCTCCCCGAAGGCACCAACTTTTCCAGAGAAAAATTTATTTAAGTCAATGCTTATCATTATTAAGTTTGTCACTGTTGACAATGAATCCCAGCTTCTGTATATAGCATTTTTTTTATACAAGGAATGTAAATGCCAGTGCGTAATCTTTCTTTCTTTACATTCAATTTTCCAATGTTTATTAGGAGCAGTGTCATTAAGGTTATTAACGTAATACATATGCTTTTCATCCCCCCAAAAGTTTTTTTTTTTGTTGGTCGATAAATTAGGATGACATTAAGTTCTTTATCCAGAGATTTCCTCGACCTCAAACGATTTTATTTCTGATGCTGATAATGTAATGGATTATGAAATCTAAATCTTACGATTGCTCTCACAAAATCACAATGCCAACAGAGCCTCATTTTATATTTTCACTTTTTTCATCTGTTTATTGTGTTTACTCCCTTTTTTTATATTCATGTTACTTGTCGATTTTTTCAGTTTCTCATTTTCCAAGCTGCATATGGATTCTCTACTCTTTCCTCATTTCCTTCCCTCTTTGGTAGTGCCAAAATTATTTTCATATATCATCCTACACGGTCGATTTACTGTGATCTGTTACTGTTATCCAATACATGGTAGAAAGCCCAAATAAGCAGCTACCTTTTCATAACGTAAGCGATGATGATTTTTTTGGATTACATAGCCATATTCATACCGTAAATAGGGATATTTCAGTTAATTCGTATGACAATCTTGTCATGGATAACCTCAATTCCTCATTTGATGAACTTGAGTTTGATTTTGATTTCGATGCTCATCGCACCTTTTCCAATTATGTTTCTGTCAATAAGTTTTCTGATATTCTCAAAGATTTAAAAAATAATAGCATCTCTCTTTTTCATGCAAATGTTAGAAGTTTAAATAGACATTTTGACGATCTACTTTCGCTCATAGATAACCAGTCGCAAAATCCTATATCAATAATTGGCTTAACAGAAACTTGGCTCAGTAGTGATTCATGCCTCCATTTCATATTGATAATTACGAATTCATTCATAAAAATAGACAAAACAGGGTGGGTGGCGGTGTTGCCTTATATCTTTTTAAGACTTTGGATTTCACTGTGCTTGACGAGATTTCGTTATGCAACCATTTATTTGAATCTCTTTTTGTTGAAATTGCTATCCCTGGTAACCGTAATATAATCGTCAGTGTTATTTACAGATGTCCAAGTTCAAATGCTCAAGAATTCCTCCTACATTTAAGTGACTTGTTACATAACACTCATCTTAACAACAAAGACGTTTTTGTAATGGGGATTTCAATATCGACTTGATGAAACATAATTACAATACTGTTGCACAGGATTTTCTAGAATTAATGCTATCCGCCTCATTCCTGCCACTTATATCGAAACCAACTCGTGTTGCAAACGCCTCTGCCACGTTAATCGATAACATTTTTTCTAATGTCACCTCACATACCGATTCCTACATCGTCCTCTCGGATATTTCCGATCATTTTCCCATTCTAGCTGACTATCCAATTGTTCAAACACTAAACAATGGCAACAGTCGAAGTAAGCGTAAAGTCACTGCAGAAAATTTAGCTCGTCTCGGGATTAGTCTTGAGAATATTGATTGGTCCAATGTCTATTCTAACAATGATGTTGATAGTTCATTTAATTCGTTTTCTGATATAATTACCTCTCAACTAGATCTAAACTTACCTAAGCAAAAAATCAAGTCAAATTATAAAAAAACACCTAGACTTCCCTGGATTTCGAAGTCTCTACTCAGGTCAATAAATAGAAAAAATAATCTCTACTATAAATTCAAAATAAAGGGTACTGAACAGTCTAAGCAAAAATACACAAACTACAAAAACACATTAACTAGATTTATTCGTTTAGAAAAGAGAAATTATTTTGTTACTCGTTTAAAAAGTTTCAAAAATGATACGCAAAATTCATGGAAAGTAATTAAGCAGGCAATGAACCAAGTAAATAATAATTGTGATGTTACTAAAATAAACCATGAAAATAAGATAATAGAAGACCCCAAAGAAATTGCAAACATTTTTAATGATTATTTTTCGTCAATTGGAAATAATCTTGCTAAAACTATTCCACCAACAAGTAAAATTTTAAAGACTTTCTAGGTAATCAAAATCCCAATTCCGTTTTCTTTTTACCAACAAATAAACAAGAAATAATAAAGATTGTTTCGGATTTGAAGAATAAAAACAGTTCAGGATATGATGAAATCAACAATGTTATATTTAAATCCATAATACCGTTTATCGTCGAGCCTTTGGTCCATATTTTTAATCTTTCACTATCGTGTGGTCAATTTCCCAATGCAATGAAAACTGCGAAGGTCATTCCACTTTTTAAAAAAGGTGATAAGCTTGATGTTGGAAACTATAGACCTATCTCTTTATTATCTTCGTTTTCTAAGTTATTGGAAAAAATTGTATATACTCGTGTAATTTCGTTTTTTAAGAAGTTCGATATATTTTCTCACTTTCAGTTTGGCTTCCGTGAGAAGCACAGTACCGTACACGCTTTATTGTCTTTTGTTGAGAAAGTCTCTCACTCAATGGATTTATCGTCCCACTCTTTAGGTATATTCCTGGACTTCTCCAAGGCCTTCGACACTTTTAACCATGACATTTTACTTTATAAACTGTCGCACTATGGTGTGCGTGGGAAGGCCTTGGAGTGGTTCAGGAGTTATTTACTGAATAGGAAACAATATGTATCTTTAAACGAATATGAATCTGAACTACGAAACACCAGTTGCGGTGTACCTCAAGGAAGTTTACTTGGCCCTCTTCTTTTTGTTTTGTACATAAACGACTTCTATAGATCATCAAACTCTCTATCATTCATATTATTTGCTGATGACACCAATATTTTCTTTTCACATAAAGATCCAAACATTTTAGTTGATACAATTAATATTGAGTTATTAAGTATATCGCAATGGATACATGCGAATAAACTTTCACTTAATTTACAAAAGACAAATTACATGCTATTTAGCAACTCTTTAGATTCATTACCTTCAGATATAATTTTAAACAACACACCATTAAAACAGGTTTCTCATACTAAATTTTTGGGGGTCACAGTTGATAGTCATCTTACATGGAAAATGCATATTAACAATGTATGTAAAACTATATCAAGAAATGTTGGTGTTATCAATAGAATGAAATTTCTTTTGCCACAATCCTCATTATTTATGCTTTATTCGTCATTGATTTTGCCATACCTGAATTACGGTCTCTTGATTTGGGGTAATACCCATCAAACATTAATAGAAAGGATTTTTATACTGCAAAAGAAGGTTATCCGGATTATTTGCAATGCTCCAATACGCTCTCATACTAATTCTTTATTTTTCGAAAACAAGATTTTAAAAATTAAGGATTTATATTCATTTCAAGTAGGTCAATTTATGTATCAATATAATAGCAATAATTTACCTATTGTTTTTCATGACATGTTTCATAAAAATGAGAGCATTCATAAATACCCAACTAGGCAATCAGATGAATTCCATTTACCGCTCTTCAGGACGTTCAAAGCCACAAATACTTTCATTTATGAAGGCCCCAAATTTTGGAATTCCCTGCACAACGACTTAAAAAATTCCCCCTCTCTGTTCACTTTCAAAAGAAAGTTAAAATCTTTCTTACTGAAATCCTATAATCACGTCTGAAAAATACATCATCACAGATTTTGTATCTTTATTCACAGTTCCTTTTCAGTCACGCGTTACTTTGCTTCTTGTCTACACTCCTCCCCCTGTAGGCCTAGTTCATATGCAGTTCTCACATTCATTCCTCACCCCCATTCCTCTCTCCCTCTCTCTCTCTTTCATTCATCCGCTTTCTTTCTATATTTTCTCATTCCGGAGTTTTTTGCGTAATTTTCATATTTGGTTATTGGATATTTTCTTTTAATGATGTCTACTGTTGGCTTTCATGGTTTCTGATTTGATTTGTATATGTAAAATTTATTTCTCGTCTATCATATTTTTGAGGAGCCCACAATATACAAGCCTAGCTTTTTAGTGGGATCCTCCATTTTCACAAATTATAAATCACAATTTCTTTACACATGATTATTTTATATGTAACTGCTTTATAACATGTCTTTCTCAAGTTGATTTTATGACATTGATATATTTTTTATGATGTTGACTTGTTATGATTGTATTTATTTGATTTATATTTTGTTGAAAATGAAATAAATGAAATTAAATGAAAAATGAATGAAGTAGTTTGTGCCTTATTAGTCAATTATTTATTTGTTCATTTATTCATTCATTCATTCATTCATTAATTCATTCATTCGTTCATTCATTCATTCGTTCGTTCATTCATTCATTCATTCATTCATTCATTCGTTCGTTCATTCATTCATTCATTCATTCATTCATCTATTCATTCATTGATTCCTTATTTCTTAATCAATTTCCTTAGATAATATTTCAGCTTCTGCCGGAGTATTAACTTATTACACTTGGAAAAAAAAACCAATCATCTCGCAGCATCAGCTGAATTGTACAAATCTGTTACAAAAAAAGTATAGATGGATATTCGCCAAAATCAAAAAGCATTTAGGCGCACACTATTACAATAGAGGGGGGGGGGGGGGGGGATGCATGCTCCCCTTATATTTTGGACATTTAAAAAAACTGTGTAGCAAATAATTAGTAGAATTTGTAATATATTCAATGGTTTGCCGTGTTGTAAGCCATGTTAAGGGAGTATGAGTGCGCCATAAGTTATACGCTCCCTCGCATACAAGAAATTTTACGGAAGTTGACGTCACAGACACCCTTTCACCGCAATACCCTATTGTATACCGTGTTATAGGTTTTAAATACGAAGTTTGACTCTCAGAAATTATTTCCTCTTTCAAGTCTTAATCAAGAGAGGTATTAAAAGCCATTTTAGAACATTAATACGGAATAAAAGAGCTGTGGGTATTTCATTTTAAGTTTGTTTTTGTTTTTTAATGAAAGAGAGTGATGGGTCAAAAGTAGGCCCTATATTATTAATAGCAACTTATTCAACTTCTAACTTCAAAATCCAATTGATTGCAATCATAATTTATATGCGGCGAGGTATTTTAGAAAATGAATACGGAATAAGAGTCCACGGTATTTCAGTCCACGTTAGTATTAAAACATTAAAGGGCAGCGGAAATTTTTCATTGAAGGTGTGGGAAATCCGGAAATGGGGACGAAGGGAGGCATAATTATTTTATATACCGATAACGCATTATTATTTTGTGATGCGATATGAGAAAAGTCGGGCTCTTTTTCATTTTCGGTCTTGCGATCCTCCGGTCAAGTGGGCGGACCCCAAAGGGGGGGGGGGGGGGTGGGGCAGTTTGATCGCGGTCCGCTAGCGTTCACAGGAAGTATCTAAAGAAATGACTAGCTGTGGAAATTGATGAGCAGGGACTATAATCCATCGAAAAATGAATATTCTATCAAAATTTATTTCCCTAGGGCCATAGCGGACTAGTTATTCCTCAGACGATTATCTCATAATTAGAGAGCAGGGGAAAGTTTGAGTCGGTCCGCTGGCAATCACAGGAAATACCTAAAGAAAAGACTATGTGAAAGTTAAAGAACAGGGTCTTATCCAAGGAAAAAAATATTTCATTCAAAGTTATGCCTACGCTACGGCAAGAGCGATTCAAACTGCTCACCTTCCTTTGTCCCATGTCGTATCAAGACAACTCCCCCGGGAGGACAACTCCCCCGGGGACTGGGGGAGCTGTCCTTGGGGAGTTGTCATCCGGGAAAAGTGTCCTCCGGGGAGAGTTGCCCTCGGGGGAGCTGTCCTCCAGGGCAGCTGTGCTCCAGGGGGAGTTGTCAGGTGGGAATCGTATCGGGGGAGTTGTCCTCCCGGGGGAGTAGTCCTAGAACCACGGCCGCAGGCAAATAACTTTTGATGAAATATATTTTTTCGATGGATTAGACCCTCCTCTACAACATCCACATAGTCGCTTTCGTGGGTATTTCCTGTGAGCCGCAGCGGACCGATTCAAACACCCCCCCCCCTTTACCTTAGTCCCATATATATTACACGTGGAGTATATGGGATGACTTCCTCTGGGAAAAGTGGTCCGCTATGGCCGTAGGCAAATAACTTTTGATGAAATATAATTTTTTCGATGGATTAGACCCTCCTCTACAACATCCACATAGTCGCTTTCGTGGGTATTTCCTGTGAGCCGCAGCGGACCGATTCAAACACCCCCCCGCCCCTTTACCTTAGTCCCATATATATTACACGTGGAGTATATGGGATGACTTCCTCTGGGAAAAGTGGTCCGCTATGGCCGTAGGCAAATAACTTTTGATGAAATATAATTTTTTCGATGGATTAGACCCTCCTCTACAACATCCACATAGTCGCTTTCGTGGGTATTTCCTGTGAGCCGCAGCGGACCGATTCAAACACCCCCCCCCCCCCCCTTTACCTTAGTCCCATATATATTACACGTGGAGTATATGGGATGACTTCCTCTGGGAAAAGTGGTCCGCTATGGCCGTAGGCAAATAACTTTTGATGAAATATAATTTTTTCGATGGATTAGACCCTCCTCTACAACATCCACATAGTCGCTTTCGTGGGTATTTCCTGTGAGCCGCAGCGGACCGATTCAAACACCCCCCCCCTTTACCTTAGTCCCATATATATTACACGTGGAGTATATGGGATGACTTCCTCTGGGAAAAGTGGTCCGCTATGGCCGTAGGCAAATAACTTTTGATGAAATATAATTTTTTCGATGGATTAGACCCTCCTCTACAACATCCACATAGTCGCTTTCGTGGGTATTTCCTGTGAGCCGCAGCGGACCGATTCAAACACCCCCCCCCCCCCGCCCCTTTACCTTAGTCCCATATATATTACACGTGGAGTATATGGGATGACTTCCTCTGGGAAAAGTGGTCCGCTATGGCCGTAGGCAAATAACTTTTGATGAAATATAATTTTTTCGATGGATTAGACCCTCCTCTACAACATCCACATAGTCGCTTTCGTGGGTATTTCCTGTGAGCCGCAGCGGACCGATTCAAACACCCCCCCCCCTTTACCTTAGTCCCATATATATTACACGTGGAGTATATGGGATGACTTCCTCTGGGAAAAGTGGTCCGCTATGGCCGTAGGCAAATAACTTTTGATGAAATATAATTTTTTCGATGGATTAGACCCTCCTCTACAACATCCACATAGTCGCTTTCGTGGGTATTTCCTGTGAGCCGCAGCGGACCGATTCAAACACCCCCCCCCCCCCCTTTACCTTAGTCCCATATATATTACACGTGGAGTATATGGGATGACTTCCTCTGGGAAAAGTGGTCCGCTATGGCCGTAGGCAAATAACTTTTGATGAAATATAATTTTTTCGATGGATTAGACCCTCCTCTACAACATCCACATAGTCGCTTTCGTGGGTATTTCCTGTGAGCCGCAGCGGACCGATTCAAACACCCCCCCCCCTTTACCTTAGTCCCATATATATTACACGTGGAGTATATGGGATGACTTCCTCTGGGAAAAGTGGTCCGCTATGGCCGTAGGCAAATAACTTTTGATGAAATATAATTTTTTCGATGGATTAGACCCTCCTCTACAACATCCACATAGTCGCTTTCGTGGGTATTTCCTGTGAGCCGCAGCGGACCGATTCAAACACCCCCCCCCCCCTTTACCTTAGTCCCATATATATTACACGTGGAGTATATGGGATGACTTCCTCTGGGAAAAGTGGTCCGCTATGGCCGTAGGCAAATAACTTTTGATGAAATATAATTTTTTCGATGGATTAGACCCTCCTCTACAACATCCACATAGTCGCTTTCGTGGGTATTTCCTGTGAGCCGCAGCGGACCGATTCAAACACCCCCCCCCCCCGCCCCTTTACCTTAGTCCCATATATATTACACGTGGAGTATATGGGATGACTTCCTCTGGGAAAAGTGGTCCGCTATGGCCGTAGGCAAATAACTTTTGATGAAATATAATTTTTTCGATGGATTAGACCCTCCTCTACAACATCCACATAGTCGCTTTCGTGGGTATTTCCTGTGAGCCGCAGCGGACCGATTCAAACACCCCCCCCCCCCCTTTACCTTAGTCCCATATATATTACACGTGGAGTATATGGGATGACTTCCTCTGGGAAAAGTGGTCCGCTATGGCCGTAGGCAAATAACTTTTGATGAAATATAATTTTTTCGATGGATTAGACCCTCCTCTACAACATCCACATAGTCGCTTTCGTGGGTATTTCCTGTGAGCCGCAGCGGACCGATTCAAACACCCCCCCCCCTTTACCTTAGTCCCATATATATTACACGTGGAGTATATGGGATGACTTCCTCTGGGAAAAGTGGTCCGCTATGGCCGTAGGCAAATAACTTTTGATGAAATATAATTTTTTCGATGGATTAGACCCTCCTCTACAACATCCACATAGTCGCTTTCGTGGGTATTTCCTGTGAGCCGCAGCGGACCGATTCAAACACCCCCCCCCCCCCCCTTTACCTTAGTCCCATATATATTACACGTGGAGTATATGGGATGACTTCCTCTGGGAAAAGTGGTCCGCTATGGCCGTAGGCAAATAACTTTTGATGAAATATAATTTTTTCGATGGATTAGACCCTCCTCTACAACATCCACATAGTCGCTTTCGTGGGTATTTCCTGTGAGCCGCAGCGGACCGATTCAAACCCCCCCCCCCCCCCCTTTACCTTAGTCCCATATATATTACACGTGGAGTATATGGGATGAATTCCTCTGGGAAAAGTGGTCCGCTATGGCTGTAGGCAAATAACTTTTAATGAAATATAATTTTTTCGATGGATTAGACCCTCCTCTACAACATCCACATAGTCGCTTTCGTGGGTATTTCCTGTGAGCCGCAGCGGACCGATTCAAACACCCCCCCCCCCCCCTTTACCTTAGTCCCATACATATTACACGTGGAGTATATGGGATGAATTCCTCTGGGAAAAGTGGTCCGCTATGGCCGTAGGCAAATAACTTTTAATGAAATATAATTTTTTCGATGGATTAGACCCTCCTCTACAACATCCACATAGTCGCTTTCGTGGGTATTTCCTGTGAGCCGCAGCGGACCGATTCAAACACCCCCCCCCCCTTTACCTTAGTCCCATATAATACACGTGGAGTATATGGGATGACTTCCTCTGGGAAAAGTGGTCCGCTATGGGCGTAGGCAAATAACTTTTAATGAAATATAATTTTTTCGATGGATTAGACCCTCCTCTACAACATCCACATAGTCGCTTTCGTGGGTATTTCCTGTGAGCCGCAGCGGACCGATTCAAACACCCCCGCCCCCCTTTACCTTAGTCCCATATATATTACACGTGGAGTATATGGGATGACTTCCTCTGGGAAAAGTGGTCCGCTATGGCCGTAGGCAAATAACTTTTAATGAAATATGATTTTTTCGATGGATTAGACCCTCCTCTACAACATCCACATAGTCGCTTTCGTGGGTATTTCCTGTGAGCCGCAGCGGACCGATTCAAACACCCCCCCCCCTTTACCTTAGTCCCATATAATACACGTGGAGTATATGGGATGACTTCCTCTGGGAAAAGTGGTCCGCTATGGGCGTAGGCAAATAACTTTTAATGAAATATAATTTTTTCGATGGATTAGACCCTCCTCTACAACATCCACATAGTCGCTTTCGTGGGTATTTCCTGTGAGCCGCAGCGGACCGATTCAAACACCCCCGCCCCCCTTTACCTTAGTCCCATACATATTACACGTGGAGTATATGGGATGAATTCCTCTGGGAAAAGTGGTCCGCTATGGCCGTAGGCAAATAACTTTTAATGAAATATAATTTTTTCGATGGATTAGACCCTCCTCTACAACATCCACATAGTCGCTTTCGTAGGTATTTCCTGTGAGCCGCAGTGGACCGATTTAAACACCCCCCCCCCCTGCCTAGTCCCCTGTATATAACACGTGAAATATATAGGATGACATCCTCCGGGAAAAGTGGTCCGCTGTGGCCGTAGGCAAATAACTTTTAATGAAATATAATTTTTTCGATGGATTAGACCCTCCTCTACAACATCCACATAGTCGTTTTCGTGGGTATTTCCTGTGAGCCCTCGTGGACCGATTCAAACATCCCCCCTCAATCCCTACCTTATTGCGGTCTAGAATGAAAATAGTGCTTCAAATTTTTTTTAAATGATGTCATTATTTATAAAAAAAATGTGCACTGTAATGGTCAACGGTCGAAATCTTTTGATTTGTCCTTTTTGGGTTTTTAATAGATTATTTTCTGGATTATTTCCCTGAAATCACATATTCCGCACCACTCCTCAAATTGGCTTTCCGGCTGGATTCCGGCCTACTTCCATCCAGTATTTCTTCTACTTCTACTTCACGAGAGCAATCCCGTTGGTTGTAGGCCTAGCTAGTCTCATTATCAGTCCAATTTCTAGAACCGCGAATTCACACCACATACTCGGATCGTATACTCACACACACACATAGCACACAGTACAAACGCACAATTACCTCTCGACCATAGCTCTCGACACACATCTTTCGGCTCCTCACTTAGAACCGACCATTCCCAAATAAGAGGCCCATATCACGAGTATGCCATTTAATTTTTGTTTCTTTGAAAAGTGAGGGTATATTTGTTCACACCCCCTGAAAACCTTTGAGGCCCCCCCCCCCCCCATATATACCCCAATCCGGGAACCCAATGCTCTGAATAAATGTGTATTTACAACAAAGCAAAATTGGGAAAAATAGTTGTTCGAAAAAATTGAAATATTCAGCTATTTGCATTTGTTGAAATAATAGCTAGCTACACAAACATATCAAAAAGATTATCAATTGATAATTGTAGAAGTATTCAAAACAACTAAAGGGGTTTCAGACAAGTTGATATATCTCCAATATGATTTGAATATATTTCATTTCTTAAAAAACAACAACAAAAACTCTTCTTTGTGGTGTGATCATACAAGGGACCCAATATAAGTTACAGACTATCGCTATATTACTACTGGTATATATTTTTTTCCTTCAAATTTTATATACGTGTACATTTGCAGTGTTTCTGATCTCTTCTGCAGAGCTCTACATAGCATGTCAGCGTACGCAAATCTACATGTATGCTCATATTTTACATTTCCTGTATTTAAGAATTAGTGGTCGATGACTCAGAATTTGATATTTATGATTTCCAATAGAGTTTTGGAACAATTACTCTAATTATGCTTCCATCACTTACAGGTATTCATACCATTTTTCGTGTATTTCTAAAAATAATTATTTTCTTTCATATAGTATGCTTTGTCTAATATATAATACGACTCCTCTCTGTGATTGTAATTTATGCATCAATAAAAATAAAATGGAATTTTCTGAAACCAAAGTGGTCCACTGTGTAATTGAATCAATGTGCTTTTTCACCCTTTCATTCACACACTGTATTTTGTTAGTGTCATTTCCAACTTTAAAAAAAAAAAAGGAATTGAAAATCATGATTTCAATAAACATACAAGCAACCCAATACATTTCTTTCCCTCTCTCCCCCTCGACCCTCTCTTGCATAATTTCTATCCCTCTCTCCCTCTCTTGCATAATATTTATATTGTTCCCACTCCTCTTACTCCACTTTACCCTACCGACATCCCCCTCCTCATACCTTGCCCCCCCCCCCTTCAGTAGCTCCTCGCTGCCCTCTTTCCATTTTCCCTTTAGCTTTGAGTAGCAATTTCCAAATATCAATAAAGAGAATTTCCCTTGGTTTTCAGTAATTCCTTAAAATAATAATGAGCACCAAAGTTATCAATAACAAAGAGAATTTCACGATCCAATCTATTTCAGCTAGCTATAATCATTTATTCAGAATAATGCATGACACTACCCATGTTATTCACATATCACAGGATAAATAGAATTTGTAAGTAGAATTAATAAGTAGAATATGTCTCTATTGAAAAACCAAAGTCCTTTCTCATGCATGAAAGGTTTTGAGGTATTTATTTCAAAGCAGTACGGTGATAAAAGACTCACTGGCATCTCATTATTGCACAATCTATAGTCTTGATTAGGAATGGTATTCTGAAAAAATATTTCATCTTCATTTCATTATTTGGTTATCACTGTCCTAAATGCAGTCAAAATTAATTTTCACTGGATTTGTGTTAATCCACCTACAAGTACATGTTCGTGCATGCAGTGCAGTCATTGACCAATGATGGCAAAATATTAAGGCATATTCTGCAAATTGTAATAATATCTATCCCAATTTCCAAACAAAAATAAGAAATGAATTGAGTTTCAAAATACCACCCCTGAAATTACATGGGATCTCATAATGTCCTTCGGACTACATTACTACATTAATATTGCATGCAATTAGTCTGGAATTAGACTTGGTAAAAGTTTGCATTTTTACATGTACCCCTACCGAAATTCACAAATCAACAGTACTCTTTTTAAAACAAAATGGTTAAATCTAGAGTGCATTACAGCAGTGCATAGAATAAAAATAATATAACAAATATATTTCAGAGCAGAGTATGTATCTGCTACAGAGTAAAGTAATAAGGATACAAAACATTAGCCCCATGCATAGGAAATGAAGTAGATTGTAAGAACGAATGCATGGCAAAGCAAACGTATATAAAAAGTAGCATCAATTTTCAGCAATCAAATGAATGATGTTTGTACAGATGTTCAGTAGAATATCTATATGCTCTGTTGTCTGATAGAAAAATAGATCTATTTGAGAAAAAAAAAAAGCAATTGATTGCTATATCATTTGTGCAAAACATAAATAGTGCAATATTAACAAAGAAATGCAATGTATTTTACATAATATGGACTGGGTGAAGTTGCATAAAAACTTGCTATCATAGTAACTTTGCCATCAATGGTAACTACCATGGTAACGTTGCACCACAGCCAATCAAAATCCAGTATTCCATGAAAGTTACCATTGATGGCAAAGTTACTATAATAGCAAGTTTTATGCAACGGCACCCCACTGTTTTCATTTCGGCTATGGTCTTTTCAAGGCTCGTTCATACATGCATCAATAAGTTGCAGCAAAGGAAAAAAAACTCCTCAATTATGGGTATTTGTGCAGTAAATGAATGTCAAGTGTTTATGAGTGCGCAACAAAGGTTCCATGTATACTCACTCACACGTATATTACATGTACCTGGATTTACTATAATACAGAAATGAGAAGTGCAGTGTGGTACTGAGCTTTAACCCATAGAGGTACAGTGTCACCTTTAGGAGATGCTTTTGCAGTATCTGTTGGTCCAGAATGTTGGGCAGTACATATCATACATGAGCAGAAAGAGAAAAATGTACTGACAAATTTAAGCCCATTCCCATCGCTGTATGGTGTGGCATTCTCGAATAAGAGCAGTTTAAGTGTAACTAATCATTAAACTCTTTAAATTGGCAATGCAGTAAATAATATATAATCACTATTTCCGTGTTCAAATTGGCAATTTCTGATTCAATTTTACAATTATATTTCATTTTGGTTAATGTTATCTCCATATTTATTTTTTTCAAGCTACGTAAACGTGGAAAAAAAATAATTTGTGTTGCCAATTTGAGGATTGAAGATGATTAATTTAGATCTCAAGAAAGCTCTGTACTGCTATGGGTTAACCTGTTGTACAATAAGCCAGAGAAACCTCAGGTTAGGGTCTATGGAAAATGTGTGTTACACTGAAATGTGCTGAATGGGTTGAAAAACTTAAGGGATCATTTAACTTTGTTTTTTTTACTTGCTTGCTTGTTTGTTGTTTTGTTTAGTTTATGTCTTGGATGTTCTGTTTTGTTGTGACGGTGTTTTTGCTGTTTTTGTTTTTTGTTTTGGGTGGGGAGGGGGGTTTGCAGTGATTTAATGCTGCATATGTGAACTGGCCTTTAAAGATGATGATGATAAGATTACAACAATGTATACACTTATCATGCCAACATGACCATGTCCTATCAGATGTCATATGCTTACACCAAAGCACAACAAGACGAAATCTTCATGTGCATTTTCAACAAAATAGTTCCTGACAAATGGATTAATTGTAGGCCCCATTTCATAAGACTTGTTACATGCACAGCAAGTTGCAATATCTGTTATAAGCTTCAGAAATCCTTGCATCTGACTGGCTGAGAGCAAATTTGTCAAAGAAATGTGGCAGTTGTTACTGATAACAAGTTTTATGAAA
>JAPZVO010000480.1:0-12584 GCA_029962745.1 Echinometra lucunter | reverse complement strand
AATTAGGTAGGGATTGAGGGGGGTGTTTGAATCGGTCCCCTGCGGCTCACAGGAAATACCCACGAAGCGACTATGTGGATGTTGTAGAGGAGGTCTAATCCATCGAAAAAATTATATTTCATTAAAAGTTATTTGCCTACGGCCATAGCGGACCACTTTTCCCAGAGGAAGTCATCCCATATACTCCACGTGTAATATATATGGGACTAAGGTAAAGGGGGGGGGGGTGTTTGAATCGGTCCGCTGCGGCTCACAGGAAATACCCACGAAAGCGACTATGTGGATGTTGTAGAGGAGGGTCTAATCCATCGAAAAAATTATATTTCATTAAAAGTTATTTGCCTACGGCCATAGCGGACCACTTTTCCCAGAGGAAGTCATCCCATATACTCCACGTGTAATATATATGGGACTAAGGTAAAGGGGGGGGGGGTGTTTGAATCGGTCCGCTGCGGCTCACAGGAAATACCCACGAAAGCGACTATGTGGATGTTGTAGAGGAGGGTCTAATCCATCGAAAAATTATATTTCATTAAAGTTATTTGCCTACGGCCATAGCGGACCACTTTTCCCGAGGAAGTCATCCATATACTCCACGTGTAATATATATGGGACTAAGGTAAGGGGGGGGGTGTTTGAATCGGTCCGCTGCGGCTCACAGGAAATACCCACGAAAGCGACTATGTGGATGTTGTAGAGGAGGGTCTAATCCATCGAAAAATTATATTTCATTAAAAGTTATTTGCCTACGGCCATAGCGGACCACTTTCCCAGAGGAAGTCATCCCATATACTCCACGTGTAATATATTGGGACTAAGGTAAAGGGGGGGGGGGGGTGTTTGAATCGGTCCGCTGCGGCTCACAGGAAATACCCACGAAAGCGACTATGTGGATGTTGTAGAGGAGGGTCTAATCCATCGAAAAAATTATATTTCATTAAAAGTTATTTGCCTACGGCCATAGCGGACCACTTTTCCCAGAGGAAGTCATCCCATATACTCCACGTGTAATATATATGGGACTAAGGTAAAGGGGGGGGGGTGTTTGAATCGGTCCGCTGCGGCTCACAGGAAATACCCACGAAAGCGACTATGTGGATGTTGTAGAGGAGGGTCTAATCCATCGAAAAAATTATATTTCATTAAAAGTTATTTGCCTACGGCCATAGCGGACCACTTTTCCAGAGGAAGTCATCCCATATACTCCACGTGTAATATATATGGGACTAAGGTAAAGGGGGGGGGGTGTTTGAATCGGTCCGCTGCGGCTCACAGGAAATACCCACGAAAGCGACTATGTGGATGTTGTAGAGGAGGGTCTAATCCATCGAAAAAATTATATTTCATTAAAAGTTATTTGCCTACGGCCATAGCGGACCACTTTTCCCAGAGGAAGTCATCCCATACTCCACGTGTAATATATATGGGACTAAGGTAAAGGGGGGGGGGGGGGGTGTTTGAATCGGTCCGCTGCGGCTCACAGGAAATACCCACGAAAGCGACTATGTGGATGTTGTAGAGGAGGGTCTAATCCATCGAAAAAATTATATTTCATTAAAAGTTATTTGCCTACGGCCATAGCGGACCACTTTTCCCAGAGGAAGTCATCCCATATACTCCACGTGTAATATATATGGGACTAAGGTAAAGGGGGGGGGGGGTGTTTGAATCGGTCCGCTGCGGCTCACAGGAAATACCCACGAAAGCGACTATGTGGATGTTGTAGAGGAGGGTCTAATCCATCGAAAAAATTATATTTCATTAAAAGTTATTTGCCTACGGCCATAGCGGACCACTTTTCCCAGAGGAAGTCATCCCATATACTCCACGTGTAATATATATGGGACTAAGGTAAAGGGGGGGGGGGGGGTGTTTGAATCGGTCCGCTGCGGCTCACAGGAAATACCCACGAAAGCGACTATGTGGATGTTGTAGAGGAGGGTCTAATCCATCGAAAAAATTATATTTCATTAAAAGTTATTTGCCTACGGCCATAGCGGACCACTTTTCCCAGAGGAAGTCATCCCATATACTCCACGTGTAATATATATGGGACTAAGGTAAAGGGGGGGGGGGTGTTTGAATCGGTCCGCTGCGGCTCACAGGAAATACCCACGAAAGCGACTATGTGGATGTTGTAGAGGAGGGTCTAATCCATCGAAAAAATTATATTTCATTAAAAGTTATTTGCCTACGGCCATAGCGGACCACTTTTCCCAGAGGAAGTCATCCCATATACTCCACGTGTAATATATATGGGACTAAGGTAAAGGGGGGGGGGGTGTTTGAATCGGTCCGCTGCGGCTCACAGGAAATACCCACGAAAGCGACTATGTGGATGTTGTAGAGGAGGGTCTAATCCATCGAAAAAATTATATTTCATTAAAAGTTATTTGCCTACGGCCATAGCGGACCACTTTTCCCAGAGGAAGTCATCCCATATACTCCACGTGTAATATATATGGGACTAAGGTAAAGGGGGGGGGGGGGGTGTTTGAATCGGTCCGCTGCGGCTCACAGGAAATACCCACGAAAGCGACTATGTGGATGTTGTAGAGGAGGGTCTAATCCATCGAAAAAATTATATTTCATTAAAAGTTATTTGCCTACGGCCATAGCGGACCACTTTTCCCAGAGGAAGTCATCCCATATACTCCACGTGTAATATATATGGGACTAAGGTAAAGGGGGGGGGGGGGGGTGTTTGAATCGGTCCGCTGCGGCTCACAGGAAATACCCACGAAAGCGACTATGTGGATGTTGTAGAGGAGGGTCTAATCCATCGAAAAAATTATATTTCATTAAAAGTTATTTGCCTACGGCCATAGCGGACCACTTTTCCCAGAGGAAGTCATCCCATATACTCCACGTGTAATATGTATGGGACTAAGGTAAAGGGGGGGGGGGTGTTTGAATCGGTCCGCTGCGGCTCACAGGAAATACCCACGAAAGCGACTATGTGGATGTTGTAGAGGAGGGATCTATCCATCGAAAAAATTATATTTCATTAAAAGTTATTTGCCTACGGCCATAGCGGACCACTTTTCCCAGAGGAAGTCATCCCATATACTCCACGTGTAATATGTATGGGACTAAGGTAAAGGGGGGGGGGGGTGTTTGAATCGGTCCACTGCGGCTCACAGGAAATACCCACGAAAGCGACTATGTGGATGTTGTAGAGGAGGGTCTAATCCATCGAAAAAATTATATTTCATTAAAAGTTATTTGCCTACGGCCATAGCGGACCACTTTTCCCAGGAGGAAGTCATCCCATATACTCCACGTGTATAATATATAGGGACTAAGGTAAAGGGGGGGGGGGGTGTTTGAATCGGTCCGCTGCGGCTCACAGGAAATACCCACGAAAGCGACTATGTGGATGTTGTAGAGGAGGGTCTAATCCATCGAAAAAATTATATTTCATTAAAAGTTATTTGCCTACGGCCATAGCGGACCACTTTTCCCAGAGGAAGTCATCCCATATACTCCACGTGTAATATGTATGGGACTAAGGTAAAGGGGGGGGGGGGGGGTGTTTGAATCGGTCCGCTGCGGCTCACAGGAAATACCCACGAAAGCGACTATGTGGATGTTGTAGAGGAGGGTCTAATCCATCGAAAAAATTATATTTCATTAAAAGTTATTTGCCTACGGCCATAGCGGACCACTTTTCCCAGAGGAAGTCATCCCATATACTCCACGTGTAATATATATGGGACTAGGTAAAGGGGGGGGGGGGGTGTTTGAATCGGTCCGCTGCGGCTCACAGGAAATACCCACGAAAGCGACTATGTGGATGTTGTAGAGGAGGGTCTAATCCATCGAAAAAATTATATTTCATTAAAAGTTATTTGCCTACGGCCATAGCGGACCACTTTTCCCAGAGGAAGTCATCCCATATACTCCACGTGTAATATGTATGGGACTAGGTAAAGGGGGGGGGGGGGGTGTGTTTGAATCGGTCCGCTGCGGCTCACAGGAAATACCCACGAAAGCGACTATGTGGATGTTGTAGAGGAGGGTCTAATCCATCGAAAAAATTATATTTCATTAAAAGTTATTTGCCTACGGCCATAGCGGACCACTTTTCCCAGAGGAAGTCATCCCATATACTCCACGTGTAATATATATGGGACTAAGGTAAAGGGGGGGGGGGGGTTGTTTGAATCGGTCCGCTGCGGCTCACAGGAAATACCCACGAAAGCGACTATGTGGATGTTGTAGAGGAGGGTCTAATCCATCGAAAAAATTATATTTCATTAAAAGTTATTTGCCTACGGCCATAGCGGACCACTTTTCCCAGAGGAAGTCATCCCATATACTCCACGTGTAATATATATGGGACTGAGGTAAAGGGGGGGGGGGGTGTTTGAATCGGTCCGCTGCGGCTCACAGGAAATACCCACGAAAGCGACTATGTGGATGTTGTAGAGGAGGGTCTAATCCATCGAAAAAATTATATTTCATTAAAAGTTATTTGCCTGCGGCCGTGGTTCTAGGACTACTCCCCCGGGAGGACAACTCCCCCGATACGATTCCCACCTGACAACTCCCCCTGGAGCACAGCTCCCCTGGAGGACAGCTCCCCCGAGGGCAACTCTCCCCGGAGGACACTTTTCCCGGATGACAACTCCCCAAGGACAGCTCCCCCAGTCCCCGGGGGAGTTGTCCTCCCGGGGGAGTTGTCTTGATACGACATGGGACAAAGGAAGGTGGGCAGTTTGAATCGCTCTTGCCGTAGCGTAGGCATAACTTTGAATGAAATATTTTTTTCGTTGGATAAGACCCTGTTCTTTAACTTTCACATAGTCTTTTCTTTAGGTATTTCCTGTGAACGCCAGCGGACCGACTCAAACTTTCCCCTGCTCTCTAATTATGAGATAATCGTCTGAGGAATAACTAGTCCGCTATGGCCCTAGGGAAATAAATTTTGATAGAATATTCATTTTTCGATGGATTATAGTCCCTGCTCATCAATTTCCACAGCTAGTCATTTCTTTAGATACTTCCTGTGAACGCTAGCGGACCGCGATCAAACTGCCCCACCCCCCCCCCTTTGGGGTCCGCCCACTTGACCGGAGGATCGCGAGACCGAAAATGAAAAAGAGCCCGACTTTTCTCATATCGCATCACAAAATAATAATGCGTTATCGGTATATAAAATAATTATGCCTCCCTTCGTCCCCATTTCCGGATTTCCCACACCTTCAATGAAAAATTTCCGCTGCCCTTTAATGTTTTAATACTAACGTGGACTGAAATACCGTGGACTCTTATTCCGTATTCATTTTCTAAAATACCTCGCCGCATATAAATTATGATTGCAATCAATTGGATTTTGAAGTTAGAAGTTGATTAAGTTGCTATTAATAATATAGGGCCTACTTTTGACCCATCACTCTCTTTCATTAAAAAACAAAAACAAACTTAAACTGAAATACCCACAGCTCTTTTATTCCGTATTAATTTTCTAAAATGGCTTTTAATACCTCTCTTGATTAAGACTTGAAAGAGGAAATAATTTCTGAGAGTCAAACTTCGTATTTAAAACCTATAACACGGTATACAATAGGGTATTGCGGTGAAAGGGTGTCTGTGACGTCAACTTCCGTAAAATTTCTTGTATGCGAGGGAGCGTATAACTTATGGCGCACTCATACTCCCTTAACATGGCTTACAACACGGCAAACCATTGAATATATTACAAATTCTACTAATTATTTGCTACACAGTTTTTTTAAATGTCCAAAATATAAGGGGAGCATGCATCCCATCCCCCCCCCCTCTATTGTAATAGTGTGCGCCTAAATGCTTTTTGATTTTGGCGAATATCCATCTATACTTTTTTGTAACAGATTTGTACAATTCAGCTGATGCTGCGAGATGATTGGGTTTTTTTTCCAAGTCTAATAAGTTAATACTCCGGCAGAAGCTGAAATATTATCTAAGGAAATTGATTAAAGAAATAAGGAATCAATGAATGAATAGATGAATGAATGAATGAATGAATGAATGAATGAACGAACGAATGAATGAATGAATGAATGAATGAATGAATGAATGAATGAATGAATGAATGAATGAACGAATGAATGAATGAATGAATGAATGAATGAATGAATGAATGAATAAATGAACAAATAAATAATTGACTAATAAGGCACAAACTACTTCATTCATTGACAAACTTAATAATGATAAGCATTGACTTAAATAAATTTTTCTCTGGAAAAGTTGGTGCCTTCGGGGAGAGCCGTTCTTCTGAGAGTTGTCCTCAGGGGAAACCGTTGTCCAGGGGAATGTCAGATATAGGCCCTATGGAGTCGTCCAGGGGCGTGTTGTCCTCCAAAAGAGTAGTCCTACCACCTCACTTGCACCCCTCACAAGTACCTCTTTGAAAAATATTAAAAACCCTCGCTATAATATAGCGAAAAGCTAAAATGAAAAATTAACCGATTCTGAAATGGGTTTGACATGCTGTAATCTCAGTAATCATGATATCATTGGTGTAAAAAAGTGTCGGCCAAGCAATTATTGGTAGCATTAATTTGTCGGCTTTGCAGATGTCGGCGGAGCATTATGTCGTCCGAGTGAATGCCATGTAAATTTTAAACCTTATCCATTGTTTAATTAAAAACTTCCTTCTGGCACTGGAATTCGTCAGAGCGGTGTAACATTATAGATTACAATTTGCTATTTTCTGCCTTCGGTGAAGTGGCCGTGGACCCCCCCCCCCCCCCTTTAGTCCCAAGGTACACGTGGTATATAATTATGAGACGACAGTCTGAGGGAGAGTAGTCTACTATATAGCCATAGGCAAATAACTTTTAACGAAATGTTATTTTTTCGATTGATTAGACACTGCTCTTCAACTTCCACATAGTTGTTTCTTTAGGTATTTCCTGTAAACTCTCGTGGACCTATTCAAGCTGCCCCCCTCTTCTTCCTTAGTCCCTTATATGTTACACGTGGAATATATGAGATGACAGTCTGAGGGAAAAGCTAAAATGAAAAATTAACCGATTCTGAAAAAGCTCTTCAACTTTCACATTCTTTAGGTATTTCCTGTGAACGCTAGCGGACCGAGTCAAACTCTCCCCCACCTTCCTTTGTCTTATTATTACTCGTGGAATGCATATGATATGACCCCGGGGGGATATGTCTCATTGATGCCTGTACATCATCCGCGTAAGGGAGGGAAAAGTGGTTCGCTATGGTCCTAGGAAAATAAATTTGAATGAAATATTTTTTTTCCAATGGATTAGACCCTGCTCTTCAACTTTTACATAGTCCTTTCTTTAGGTATTTCCTGTGAACGCTAGCGGATCGAGTCAAACTCTCCCCATGCCCTCTTACTTGGTCGTTGAATATAATAATTATGAGATAAAATAACATTTCTTTTACAGCAAGAACGTGGAATTTTTGGCTCTCTCGCTTCGCTCGCTCGCAAAATAAAAAAAAACGAAGTGGTTCATACTCTAAGTAAAAGTTGAAGTCCCCTAAGGATTTCATTTAAGTAAGGAGGATGTACTTCTGCGATATTGTTTGAATTTACTTTGAAAACAATTTTTGTGCGGTCAATTGGAGGAGCGGTAGATTCGACTAGGAATGCAGCGATACTGACAGCAAAAAAAGGTCCTATACCCCCCCCCCCCCCCCCACTTATTTAGTCTATCATTCACACCATTTCTCCGCCACACCATTTCTCCGCCCGGTCGCTTTGCTCCGCGGCCGAGGATATTCGGCATCAATCATCCCCCAACCACCAACACAAATCGGCACCCATGCATGATCATTTCCTCTTTGAATCTCATAATTTCGCGCCCCTGTTATTAAATAAGTTTTTTAAAAGAGGTTCAGATTTTTAAGAATAGTGATGAAATTGTAGTTGTTTTTTACTCGCTGTCATGTAGGTTTTATCTGCCTATTGCTAAATACTGCTCCCCAGTGTTGCCTAATTCAGCATTTGCAAAGGTTAAACATTAGAAATCTAACATCTAATAAGGGCGGCACTTTAGAGGGGGCACAAAAGACGCAAGAGAAAAAATAAAGGAGAAAATGAAGAAAAGTCATAATATGCGCTCCCTTCCCCATCCGCAGGGTAAATGCATCAGAAATAGAGTTTTCGAGGTTTAAAATGATATAAATGCCGCATTTTTCTAGTTCTCGGTCGCTTTGCTCCCTCGCATGAATATATTTCCTTTCAGGATATCACTGAATTTTTCAAATAGCTTTTTTTTTAGAAGGTTCAGAATTTGAAAAATAATGGTGCAGTTGTCGTTGCTTTGGTCGCTATCATTAAGTTTCATCTGCCTCTCGTTAAATAATGCGCCCCCCCCCAGTATAATGCAGCATTTGAAAAGGTTAAACATTTTTGAAAGAAATCTATTTGTCGCCCTGATATTAAATGGATTAAATGGATGAGCGATATACTTATATTGTTTCTGGGAAACTTGATAAGTTTGATAGAAAATGGCTCATACTTCAATCGTTATTTTTTAAAGGAATCGTGAGAAAAAGGTGTAACTGTTATATTATCTTGCCAAAAGATAATATTTGTGATTTCATTTTGATGTAACAGATAATAAACTAATAAATAGCCTTTACAGGGCTAAAAAATTGTTGAAAAAATGTAGATACGTTTGGGCACCCGGGAGGGGGGGGGGGGGGCGCAACTTCACTGTTTGCCCCGGGTGCCATATTGCCTAGATACGCCACTGATGAGATGACAGTCTGAGGGAAAACTAGTCCGCTATGGCCGTAGGCAAATAACTTTTGAGGAAATATATTTTTTTCTTCAATGGATTAGACCCTGCTCTACAACTTGCACATAGTCGCTTTCGTGGGTATTTCCTGTGAGCCTAAGCGGACCGATTCAAACACCCCCCCCCCTTTACCTTAGTCCCATATTATATTACACGTGGAATATATGAAATGACAGTCTGAGGGAAAACTGGTCTACTATGGCAGTAGGCAAATAACTTTTAATGATTTTTTTTTGGATGGATTAGTCCCTGCTCTTCAACTTTCACAATGTCGTTTCTTTAGGTATTTCCTGTGAACGCTAGCGGATTGATTCAAACTGACCCTCCCCCCTCTTCCCTAGTCGTGGAATATATTATTATGAGATGACAGTCTGAGGGAGAACTAGTCCGCTATGGCCCTAGGCAAATAACTTTCGATGATTTTTTTTTTCCCGATGGGTTAGCCCGTCTCTTCAATCTCCGCCTATATACCGGGTGTCCCAGAAAAAGCGGAACGGCGAATTTTCAGTACTTCATCCTCAAAATGTTGATATTATGTTTACACCAATGGCTAAAGTATCTTCTACCAAATAAAATGATACCAAGATCATAGAATTTGGTGAAGTAATTTTGATTCTATGCCCGTTTTTTGAAATACAGTAATTTTCAAATTTCGCATGTTTTTTTTGCGACAGATGAGAGTAGAATTGTGCCGGGAATGGCCTTTCATATTGCATGGGTTTTTTATTTACATGCATCAGTGGGCTTCCCTCAAACATCGTATTATGAAAGGCCTCCCCGACACAATTTTGCTCTCATCTCTCGCCCAAAACTTGGAAATGAACGTATTTTAAGGCACGGGCATAGAATCAAAATTACTTCACCAAATTCAGTGATATCGGTATCATTCTTCTCGGTAGAGGGTGCTGTACCCAATGATGTAGAAAAATATATCTTTCGAAGGTAAAGTACAGAAAATCCGCCGTTCCGCTTTTTCTAGGACTCGCCCCGGTATAGTCTTTTCTGGGAGAATTTTTTGTGAACGCCAGCGGACCGATTCAAACTGTCCATGCCCCTCCTCCACTTTCTTATTTCCCTATATATATATATATATATATATATATATATATATGCATAAGGAATATAACATTGTGGGCCGGGGATAGTCTGCAAGAAGACTGCTGTCTGTTGTGGTCAAAGGCACGTTAATAAGAAATATTTTTTCGATGGATTAGACTGTTCTTCAATCTCTTCTCGGAGAATTTTTGTGAATGCCAGCGACCGATTCAAACTGCCCCCCCCACTTGCTTATTTCCCTATATAATTATTATGGAATATAGTCTCGATGTATTCTGTTTGATATGCAATGTCTTACGTTTTGATTATCTAAATAATGTTTGAAGGGTTCAAGCCCAGTTGACCGAAGGTCCGCGAGACCCCAAAATTGAGAATCGGAATTGTAAAAGGGGCTTATAATTGAAATGAGAGTATTACTGAATATTTTCTGTATGAAATTAGTATGAATTCTGCAAAAAATTGTCATTTTATAAAGATTAAATTAAAAATGTTCACCTTGTTATGATGCGCTCTGTATTACTTTTGTGTGGGGTCGAATCTTTGGCTGAAGCTTTCCCCGTTGCATCCTTAATTCTGTTTGATTTCGATGGAAATTTGTGATGATGTAAAACAGGGGGAAAAAAAGGTTCGCCTAGATTTAGGGTCGATCTCAGTGGCGTAACAGCCGGGGCAGGGGGGCAGAGTGGCCCCCTGAAGGATTTTAGCGGGAAAATCCACCAAACCACCTGAAAAAATGAAAGGGACGGAAAGGAAGAAAAAGGAAGGGAGAAAGGGAAAGGAGAAAGGGAAAGGAAGAAGAAGAAAGGAAAAGAAAGAAGAAGAAAGGAAAAGAAAGGAGGAGAAAGGGAAAGAAGAGGAGAAGGAAAGGAAGAAGGAGAAACGGAAAGAACAAAGGAGAAAGGGGAGAAAGAAGAAGAGAGAGAGAGAGGGGGGTGGGGGGGGGGGAAGGGGGAAAGGGAAAAAAAGAAGAAAGCAAAGGGAAACAAAAGAAATGAGTTAAAATTAAGTACCAAAACCCCGGAGTTTCCGGGAGCTCCACTCCCTGGACCCCCGCAGTGGCTTTTCCTGTAGACCCCCATCAGGGGCCCTAAGCCAGAACCCTGGGCCCCACCCTCTAAGGGCTTCGCAACAAGCAACTCGCGGTGCGGGCTCACCTCTGCATATTCTATTTCTAGACTTAGTTACCGGGAAATTTTCGGCTCTGCCCCCCCCCCCCCCCAATAACAGGCAGAGAATGTAAGAGACCGGGAACAGACAACGAACAATAATTCAAAGAAACGTCAGAGCTTCCGTGCTTTTCGCGGGAGGGGAAAATCACCATCCCTGCACCCTCCCCCTAGCATGCCTAGGGAGCACGCTTTGCACTATCGTCCTCCTAAAATGAAATCCTAGCTACACCTCTGATTCTAGACTTAATTGCCGGGAAATTTTTGGCTATACGTATGCACCCTCCCCCCTCCCCGATAACAGGCACATTGCGTAAGAAGAGCGGGAACTGACAGCGAAAAAACGTCGGAGCTTCCGCGCTTAGCGCGGGAGGGGGGAAACTGCCCCCTCCCTGCACCCTCCCCCCTAGGGAGCACTACCGTCCTCCTAAAATTAAATCCTAGTTACGCCGCAGAAGATAGACCGACAACTAACAATTCAAAGAAACGTCGGGGAAAATCCCCCCTCCCTGCACCCTCCCCTCTAGGGAGAACTACATTGGCGTAAATTCCGGGGGTGGGGGATCTATCACCCCCACTTGGGGGAGAAGGGGGATGGTGTGTACAAATTTCCCCCCATGCAGACACACTTTTTCAGGGAGACAATATATTTCAATTAATTAGTTAGTAAAAATTCTGAATATCTATCATAAACAACCATCATATTCTAGAATTTATATATGAAAATGCTATTGAAAACAAAAAAGTGGTTATTTTAGCTCACTCGCTTCGCTTGCTCATCAAAATCTTAGGATTTCCATCCGAAAAAGCAATCAAAATCGAGAAAAGTGGTTATTTTTGGCTCGCTCGCTTCGCTCTTCCGTCATATTTTAGAATTTTTATTCGAAAATGTGATTCAAAACCGGAAAAGTAGTTATTTTCTGCTCGCTCGCTTCGCTCACTCGCAAAATAGATATCAAAATGAGTGTGAGAGGGAAATAAATCATTTAAGAAGTTTTTCATCCCCCACTCCTCAAATTGGATTTACGCCGGTGGAGCACTACCGTCCTCCTAAAATGCATAGACTTAAACTAGTTACCGGGAAATTTTGGGCTCTGCCCCCCCCCCCCCCTCCGATAACAGGTACCTGTTACGCCCTTGGGACTCGATCCTCTACAATTTTTTCATTATATTGGTTATACATTTTTGAAAATGAATGTGGAATATTCACACATGTAGCAGGGGCAATGGGAAAGTTATCTAGTTAGGAGGAGTGGGGACATTAATCACTGGCGTACTGGAGGGGGGGGGGGCTGGGGGGGGGGACGCCAGCCCCCCCCCAAATAAATTTCAACCATGGTTTATTTTCAATTTTATATAAGTGTTATCACACGAATTTCATTACTCCTCCCTAGACTCCCTTTCTACTGTAAAGTAACGCATTCACAATTTCCCAAATAACATGCATAGCATGGCAGAAAACACGCATAATATCAATACTAATGTGTTTTATGATATAACACTTGGTTTTATCTGTTTATCTGACAATGGATTCAAACTTTGATAATGAATATTCTTAGTTTTACCAAAACTACACAAGGGCTTTAAGTTTGCAGTC
>JAPZVO010000048.1:0-133818 GCA_029962745.1 Echinometra lucunter | reverse complement strand
TCAAACTGTATACGTATATAGCAAGAATGTCCGTTCTTATTGAGTTATTTTCCTGTTTAAGGATAACTTATGATTATTACATACTGTTATTTTAGGGAACTTGCCTTGTAACAAGCTTTGCTTTTTTGCATGTTCCCCCCATATCCAGATTTGTTCATTATTATTATATGCTTTATCGTTCAGTAACATAAATTGTGTAATTTGTATGTCTGAGTTATATTATATACTTTGTGATATCATGGATATGGAAATAAAATGAAATGAAATGAAATATGAAAATTCGCTTATTTTCTAGAGCAAGGTATCAAATATGTGGCTATTTTACCAGATGTGAAAAGGGACAAATAAAAAAAGGAGAATGGCTAAAGAAAAATAGATGCTGCTTAGACGTAAAAGGGACATGAAACGGATTCTAATGGGGCAATATTTGAAGGAGAATTGCAATACTTAAAACAAAAAGGGGCAGGTACATAATCAAACTGCACGCTCGTTAAAAGTGAAAAGGGACAAAAATTCGACGGGAAACGTATTAGAAAGCAAAGGGGGGCACTTATTAGAAATCAAATAAGGGTTTATAAAAGTTAAAAAGAGATGCATGCATGAAGAGAACAAAGCGACCACTTGACATTTATAGCATGCACGTTAACTGCAGGTGAAATGGGACCTACTTGAAAGGAAAGGGGGCATTTTTTTCAAAAGTAAATTGATGCATGTATCAGATTAATTGCCCATGGGGGGGGGGGGGGAACTTATCAGAAGTGAATGGGGAACTCGGCAGAAGGGGCATTTTACTATGAGATCCGAAATGGCAGTCAAAAGGAGCACATATTACTTTTCAATGGGGAGATTCTTTAGAAGTGAAAAGGGCGCACTTCTCAGAAGGGAAGAGAATGTTGTGAAATGATGAAATGGTCACTCAATCTGGTGTAAAAAGGAGGCAAGTGTTGGATTTAAAAGGGGCAACTTATCTGAAATGAAAAGGGGCACTTAGTAGAAAGTGAAAGGGTACTTATCAACAAAGAAAATGGGCCGTTGAAAGAAGAAAAGGAAGCACTGATAATTGAACAAGTGTGCATTTTTCAAGGGTAATAATAGGGCGATTTGGGGTGCCAGGAATGGGGGGGGGGCACTGTGCCCCTACTAATTCTTCTTTTCTTATTCTTATTCTTCTTCTTCTAACACAATAAAAAAATTTAAAAAAAAATACTTTCGAAAAAGCAACTCAAGTGCAATTTTGAAAGCCTATTGTACTGCCCATACAAATCATGTTCGGATTACGTAATTAGCCATTGTAAAGTCCAAACATTTCTATTGACAATAGACAGGGCTATCGAAGTTGCCTTAAGTTGATTGTTCGAAAGAAGTTTTTATCGTGTTTTCTTATTTTTCCTTTTTCCTATTTTGTAGCATGTAACTGTATTTTGAAAAGCAGCTTAGATGCCAATCTCCAACTGAGCAATGGCAAATGGAGATAAAACTGACTGCTCTTTCCCAAGTCACTACAGTAGTACACATTACTGATTATACTTCATAACATATGGGCTTGTTCTTTACAGGGAAAGCTGATCTTGACATTTAGTTTTTATGATGAAGCAGAATATGGATAGTTGATAGGTGATTCTTGGGGGGGACCTATCAAGAACAAGAAATTCTGGTTTTAATTTGCCAGTACTGCCAGGATTTTATTTCTGAAAACTCCAGATATTTTTCTATGCATAACATAAAAGTTATAAAATCCCGAAAGACTTGGCTCATACAATATAAGGATAAGTTTGAAAGAAATCTAACATAGTACTTTTTCTGGTTTCAGAATAAACCTTACTTTCTCTTTAACTTATGATTCTCATATTTAGAAACAATCAGAATAAAAGCTGTGCGTTACCAGCATTACAACAACCTACTTGCTATCAGTGCCCTTCCCCTTAGACATTTTACTTCTTGATGCCAAAATGTTTGAAATTGTAATTATTTTAATTAATGCCAAATTTTAACATTGTAATTAATCCAGCTCAGACTAACAACTCGGAGAGGACCTTCCCCAATTGCTCTTTAACATATATTCAATACTTCTCTTAACTTCTCTTAACCCCATGTTAACTAAGAGAACGTGAAGGAGATATGATAAACTACTAATTTGAAAAAAAAAAATGTATACAAGTGAGGAAGGGTGCAAACTAAGCATGCAGTAAATAAAACTAAAATCCCATCACCCTGATAGGCTTGGGCGGAAATCTAGGTAATAAAGCGGGAAGGGGCGCATAAAAAATGCTTATCAAGCAAGGGGGAAGTAGGAACGAAAAACGGAAAGAGACGAAAAGGTGAATACTTTTAGAAGACCCTTTTAACTCAAGAATTCTATGACCGGAAAAACAATGAGGGAGAGTGGGAGTTATGAGAGAACATCCCTTCCCCTCCCCGCTTTTCTAGATTTCAGCCTACGCTAGTGCCCACTATGGATACAGGCTGCCTACATCACTTTGCATACATTTTGGCAATCAGTTTTCATTGCAGCTTTGCTTAATCTTTCTTGGGTCTATTTTCTCACCCTTTGCAGACGTGTTTCTATAATTTGCTTGTAAAGGTACGTCATGCATTCAGATCCTTTCCTCCATTAATAACAACACCAAAGCAACAACAACAACAAAAAATCCATTGTACTTGTCAGCCAATCTATAATACAAAAAGAGGTACATAAATGTATATATATATATATATATATATATATATATATATATATATATATAACTAAAAATGATAGTAAGCAGATTTGAAGTCAACTCATAAAAGGAAGATTTCTGAATACATGTGACATGAACCATTTCAATATTCGGTGAAATTTAGAAGGAATATAAGAATTACAAACGCAGTATATCACTTGATCTTATGGTTATCATCTCCTATCCCTATGATATTGGTTACATCTAAATCTGATAAAGACTACACTGTGATCTGTGTTATAAGACAAAATAGGATGGTCCCTGATGGTATAAAATGCAATATCAATGCCGTTACGGAAACTTGCCTCTATTTCCTGAAGTGATGTCATGTCATTAAAATCATCTAACAAAGTTAGCATGTATTTCAAAAAGTGTATATCTTGCAATGATTTTTTTTCAAAGGATAGTACATTGAAAAATGTGATTATCATCAGCTCAACTAGTCTCAATTACCAGTTTACCCATGTGCAGGATGTGTGATTGTTAGCCTTAATACAGAAAGTGGTGCATCAGTGCCCTTGAGCACTCATCTTTAAAAAAAAAATATTTTGAACGATAGTTAAACCACCTTGCCCGACGACCCTTCTTTGTTTAATCCTGATCTGTAGAATTGGTCCAGAATCTTAAAGTCGGCGTCTTAATAGAGGGACAGAAATTTCACTTGGTGACTGTTTTTCTCTCTCTCTCTCTCTCTCTTCTAGTTTCCACCGCAAACAAACACCCACAAGATGTAATTCTGAGGAATTAGGCTACACCGAAACTTAGAGATCCTGAATGTTTTATTGTACATTTATTTTGATCAAAATATTGTCAAACTAGGTCCAGTAGATCTTGAACTAGTTACTTGTGAGTCTAGTGGTAAAGATCTGAGTTAGGGCTTAGACAAGTTGAAGTTCAGGATGTGCAGAACAATTTTATCATACATTTTACATCAAGCTATAAAAGTTAACCTTCGCTATTTAAAGAGCTGGCATGAGCTTAGTCCTTAACCATTCCGCGCCAAATAAGTCCTCCCCCCCCCCCCCCGTTACTTTGGTCCTATACACTGTCAGTATAGTTGTTTAGAAATAATCAAGTTGGTTGAAATATGACCCTACCAACAGTTCGTTCAAAACAAAATGTTTTTGCAGTTTTTACATACAACATTTTTAACCCAAAATTGAAAGGTGTATGCGTCATCTTCCGGTATTTTTTTTTCTCCAAATTCTCATTATTTTTATCATTTTGGGGGGTCAAAACGTGACCCGAATAAACCCGATTCTTTGCAGTAGAAATATTTTTGAAACGCACCCTAAACTATTAGAACTAAAATGTTATAAAAGAAACAAATTAATGCAATCGTCTTTTTTTTTTCTAAAGGAACAAAAAAATTGGACTTGCTTATTCAATTCTTCATGGGAAAAATCACATTATCATCACAAAACCATAAATTTGTCCTACCATTTATGCCAATGTGCAGGAAAATATTTATCCAGTAAAATTGTGGTATTACCATCAAGGAAAGGAAAGAGAAAATTTGACTTTCCGAAATTTAAGTACATCTCATATCATCACAGGCACTGCACGGCAAAAAAAAAAAATGTGAAGCTCCTTGAAATAGCTGACGACTCAGAAGGTTTTCCAGTCACAACCCAATAGAACGAGGGTCTTTTAGACCGTAGGACCGAATTTTAATCATATCTTAAGGCCCTGTCCCATACTACCATTTAACGATTCCGTCTGAGAAACGAACGTATACGTTAATTGGACTTTTTAAATTCATTCTTCAGCTGGTTTACAGACGTATATAGATGTTGGCGGACGGCGCTAGGTCATGGACACAATTTTTTGAATTTTCCTCCGTCTGACACCGTCTAACATAGATATTTAGACGGAGGCAGACGGAATCGTTAAACGGCAGTGTGGGACAGGGCCTTTAGGTTTGAAAAAATAATTTAAAAATTAGATTTTACTACCCAAGTCTTCGTATATACAGCTGAAATAACATAGGTTGACATTACGTTGGCCATGAAAGTTCAGATAAAAAGTCTTTGTATACCGGGCATTCTGATAGTGTCTCAATAGGAGATAAAGGATTGATCTACATATGCTGAAGTCTTATTCTCCATTGGAGTGTCAACCAGAAGCGTGGTCAAATTCTACGTTTGCGAGACAATATCAGACATTAGAGATACCATATGAAATCCTCCCTGAAAAAAAGGATCCGTCCTAACATTTCCCATGGGCGCACTATACAAGAACGATTTTGTCGGGGGAGCGGGGGGGGGGGGGGCTCTTAAAAATACTTTGCATTTAACCCGAATATGCTTCCACATACCAAGTATAGAGGTAGATACCAGGGATCGAAACCCCGATTCTCGCGTCTCCGGCCAAGCGCCTTAAACCACTCGACCATTCGACAGCTCCCCTTTTGCTTTCTATTCTTCTTTTATCTGCATGGCGCCCTCCCTTGGTTGTGAAGGTGGCATTTGGTTGGTGTCCATGGGAACACTATTGTTTACCTGGAGGCCACCATTTATAGCCTTCCTTGCCAACTGACTTTAGCTAGAAAAACGAATGCTGTATGGTGAGTACGTAGTCAAAATAAGAGAATATCCGACAATGTTGGTGTAATCATTGGTGACCGGATGGGTGTATGACAATGAGGTGTGTCCAAGAAGGCCATCTGCAAGGTTATCTTTTTTATTATTCTTTTTTTATGTCTGCGGAGTCGGAAAAGGAATCACTGTAATGTACAGATGTACAAAACATCAGTTGAACCTTGTGTATCGTGTGTTTTCCCCATATCTTAGGTTTGTCCCAAAAAAAATCTTATAACATAATTTTTGTTTCACTGAGAATAAACTTGTATCATCGGTGTAACATATACATAATATACATCGTGTTGTAGAAATATTTTGCTGTGACTATACAAAAATAGAGATGATAACTGACGCCGTGACAACAACAAGAGATGAAAGGGGCGCCTGTACGTGTGCTAGGTCTCTTTGTTAACGCAGACCGTGCGTGCAACTATGAAAGCTCTATGAAAATATCATGCACCTGTTACCATAGTTTCAGCGTTGACATGACTTGAGTTTTTTTCCCCCAGTTTCCCACCAATAAATTCGTGTATTCACAATACAGTAAATGGCCTAAAGGTGTCTTTAACAGCCCCACCCCCCCCCCCCCCCCCCCGCCGGCCGCGATTTTTTTTCCGTACATGGAACCACTGGATCTTTCCATAGGCAATCCACGCAATCCCACTAACTGTCTCGTACGACTCATTGAAGTTGTTAGTAGTCTTCGCGTGCAGACCCTATCGCTGATACTTGTTGCGTTCGCGCAGGCACTGATATTTCTCTCTTTCTCCAATAATGCTCATTCCTTATTTTTTTTTCTCTCTCTCTCCAATGTGCTCGCACTCTCACTGTCACTCTGTATTAGTACTACTAGTACTTATTTCAAATGTTCTGCTGAGGGCCAGAAAGCCATTAACTAAAAGCACAACAAATGCTCTTAATTCTGGCTCTCAACCACTTATGGGATCGATGTTGCTTGTACGAGTGGTACATAATGAGGGGAGTCTAACGCTGGAAAAGTATCGAGTTAAAATACTAAATGTACAGTTGAAAATACAATTGTATTTCCAAGTGTAAGGAACAAGTATCCATCACACCACCAGAAACATACAGGCCTTTAACACAAACAAAAAAAAAAACAACAACAGCTTAAACAACAAAGAAAGAGGATGGCAGCTCAAAAAGTACCTCTTCTATCAGGCAGCTTAAGATTGCAATCGGTTGCTTATCTCCACATCATTTTCATATTTATTTAATTTAAAATGATGTTTTCTCTTATTTTCGTTTATAAAAGTGCAACCGCACACACCACACTGACTACACATTAAATGTAGGTCAGTAATATAGGCCTACGTAACTATATTAGAAAGACAATCTTAGGGTTGCATTTTACATCGACTGTTTTTGGCAATGAAGAACATGAAATGTACAATGCAGTTATAATATAATCGTTAAAGGGTCTGTTGTGTTTTTTAAAGTATCTTTTCAATTCAACTGTAACAGAAAAAAAATTATACTGATGATATTATTTTTTAAAAAAATGTATACAAAATGATAACTAATTACCAACCTACTACTACCACCACCAACACCACCACCACCACCACTACTACTACTATTACTACTACTACTACTACTACTGCCACTACTACTACTACTACCCTGATAGCAGAGACTGGTGAGAATAACGTCATATTTACGTCTTTTTAAAGTCGTGTCATACGTCTTATTTACGTATTATATATACGTCTTTAAGACGATACTTTGCACCAGCACAAGACGTAAAATAAGACGTCATATTTTTAAGTCAATTTTACATCATATTGGTCGGAAAAAAAGTCTTTATGACGACTTTACAACCCAAAGGAACCTCACAGACTGGTAAAAATCACATCATAAAAACGTCAAAACTTTAAACCTGGTTTATGAAATATTTTAGAATGTATACAACATTATGACGTTTTCTCTTTGTTAATATTCAAGCCTGTAGATCGTCCTACATTAACCCTATATCCTAACATCCTACATCCTATACCTAAGCACTGATTCTTTGTTACGACATTACTATATATGTGGACTGTAGTGTAGTACTTAAAAAGAAACAGTTAGAAATTACAATTTCTTGATGCATTCTGAAATACCCTGCTCATGAAATTAACTAAATGGTGTTAACATGAAAGTACATTGCTCATTAAATCAGCAGTGCAATCATTGAATAAAATGTTAAAATCCAAATGTTATCTTCCCTTTTTCACGAAGTTTAGTCATTTCTGGTCATTCATGAATATTCATGAATCACGATCAACTATTGCAGTCGTATCACGACGTAAAACTGATGTAAACACGTCATGTTATGGTCTTGAAAAAACCTGTTATAAAGTGGGAAATAATTGACGTAAAAATACGTCTTGTTCTGGTCTTTAAAAAAGACGTTAAAAAGTGGTAAATATTTGACGTACAATATATGTCATCTTATGTTCAAACAAAATTTGAGAAAATTTTGGTCATATACAGACGTCATAAGGTTGTCGTAAAATAGTCGTGTATACGACATATGACGTGTGGACCAGTTTATGACCAGTTCTTGACGTCTTAAAGACGTCCGTCTGCTATCAGGGATGATCGAGTGTTTCATGAAGAGTCGATGTCAGTGACTTGTCAACACTGAAGAATGAAAAAAGAGGTAGATGTTTTTGTTTTTTTTTTGTTTTTTTTTTTGTCGGTACAGTGCAGGGGCAAAGATCTGGAGGGGTATCAGGGGAGGTTTTTCACGACAGGGAGGGGGCGACATGTGAATGAGAGAATTTTGTATTTTCATAAAGGATCGAAACCTAGCGTTTTAGTGACGCTCTTAGGAAATTACTTTCTTTCAGGATGCGCGGTCACGTGGTGACCAAGAGAGAAAAACCTTGCATTTTAAAGCACATTCTATACAACTGTTTCACGGTCTGATCTAAGCATCCACTTATTTTTTGTCTGTTTTGTTTTAATGGGGTCAGTAGTGCTCATTTTTCTTTTTTTTTTTTCTTTTCATAGGGAGAAGGGACCCCCTAAATATATTTCCTTAATTACTGTTGACCCCACATTTCGTTGTGTAGTTCCAATCAGCAGGATTAGAACTTTGCATTCTCTAACTCTTATAGTCACAAAATAGAATTATGGCTATATGCAGTATGCACTTATGTCATTTGGCAATTAATCTGCATTTTGCCACTCTCCACCCCAGTGGCGTAACAGCCGAGGGGGGGGGGGGCAGGGGGGCTGAAGGATTTCAGCGGGAAAATCCACCAAACCACTGGGAAAAAATGAAAGGGAGGGAAAGGAAAAAAAAAAGGAAGGGAGAAAGGAAAATAAAGAAGAAGAAAGGAAAAGAAAGAAGAAGAAAGGAAAAGAAAGGAGAAAGGGAAAGAAAAGGAAAAAGGGAAAGGAAGAAGGAGAACGGGAAAGAAAAGAGGAGAAAGGGTGAGAAAGAAGAAGAGAGAGGGGGAAAAGAGGGAAGGGGGGGAGAAAAAAGCAAAAGGAAACTAAAGAAAGGAGGGAAAATTTAGTACACCAAAACCCCGGAGCTTCCGGTTGCTCCACTCCCTGGACCCCCGCAGTGGCTTTCCCTGTAGACCCCCATCAGGGGCCTAAGCAAGAACCCTGGGCCCCACCCGCTAAGGGCTTCGCAACAAGCAACTCGCGGTGTGGGCTCACCTCCGCATATTCCATCTCTAGACTTAGATACCGGGAAATTTTCGGCTCTGCCCCCCCCCCCCCCGATAACAGGCAGAGAATGTAAGAGATGTAAGAACAATTAAAAGAAACGTCAAAACTTCCTAGCATGCCTAGGGAGCACGCTTTGTCCTCCTAAAATGAAATCCTAGCTTCATCACTAATTCTAGACTTAATTACCGGGAAATTTTTGCCTATGCGTATGCCCCCTCCCCCCCCCCCCCCCCATAACAGGCAGAAAGCGTAAGAAGAGCGGGAACTGACAGCAAAAAAAAAACGGTCGGAGCTTCCGCGCTTCGTGCGTGAAGGGGGGAAACTCCCCCTCCCTGCACCCTCCCCCCTACGGAGCTCCGTCCTCCTAAAATGAAATCCTAGTTACGCCGCAGAAGATAGACTTAATTACCGACAACTAACAATTCGAAGAAACGTCGGAGCTTCGGCGCTTCGCCCCTCCCCCTGCACCCTCCCCTCTAGGGAGCACTACATTGGCGTAAATTCGGGGGGGGGGGGTGGGGGATCTATCACCCCCACTGGGGGAGAGGGGGGATGGTGTGTACAAATTTCCCCCATGCAGACACACTTTTTAAGAAAGAAAATTTATTTTAATTAATTAGTTAGTAAAAATTCTGAATATCTACCATAAACTACCATCATATTTTAGAATTTCTATTTGAAAATGCTATTGAAACATAAAAGTGGTTATTTTTGGCTCGCTCGCTTCGCTCGCTCGTCAAAATCTTAGGATTTCCATCCGAAAATGAGATTAAAATCGAGAAAAGTGGTTATTTTTGGCTCGCTCGATTCGCTCTTGTGTCATATTTTAGCATTCTTATTCGAAAATGCGATTCAAAACCGGAAAAGTGGTTACTTTTTGCTCGCTCGCTTCGCCTGTTCGCAAAATATGTCAAAATGTGTGTGAGAGGGAAAAAAAAGCATTCAAAAAGTTTTTTTTATCCCCCACTCCTCAAATTGGATTTACGCCGGTGGAGCACTACCGTCCTCCTAAAATGCAGTCCTAGCTACGCCACGGATTCTAGACGTAGACTAGTTACCGGGAAATTTTGGTCTCTGCCCCCCTGATAACAGGTACCTGTTACGCCCCTGCTCCACCCAGGTGAAGATGGGTACGGGCAAGAAGAAATTCCTAAAATGCTGTGAGCACTGAAATTGGTAGTCTAGCTGAGCCGGGGTATAATATTGAGAGCGCCTTGAGCACCTTTGTTTAGTGAATATGTGCAGTGTATATATATATCCAATACTATTATAATACCTGAAAATTAACTGATTACCTTCTTCATTGTATGCAAGGGAGCGTAGCGACGGAGCGGATGATTTTATATTTTTTGAACAGTCAAACATATTTTAGAGCACTTTAGGAAAGTCTTCACAATCTGTTGTCCCGATCCGTTGTAGCCTTAACTCATTATTTTCAACATGCACTTTTGTTCCAAATTTGCGTCTGGACAATCCTCTGCAAAATCTCCCGGGGAGCAGCCTTTCGGAGCGAGACATTATTTCTAATATTCAACTATTTTTTTTTTCCTTTAAAAAATGATTATGTATATCAATTCCATAAATAGTTTTGGATATTGATTACTGAAGCACTGAAACTAAAAGGTACCATTTCCTCATCTCCCTTTTCAGCTTTGAAATCTTGAAAGGTAATGTAATTTACTCTTCCCATTTTTCCAAGAAAAAACGAGTTTACAAAGGTATTTATTCCTCCGTATCGATATTTGGAAACTAATAGTGGGCATCATGATGTACATTAAACTCTTGCTTTTGAAATGTGATTAAAATGACACCACTCTCGCTTTTCAGCTTCGAAATCTTAAAAGGTAATGTGACTATTCTCACTTTTCTGAGAAAAATGAAAATAAAGTTTCCAAAGGCATTTATTTCTCCTTTCCGTCTTTAGAAGCTTTCGATAGTTGGAAACTAAACACAATGGGCGTTATCATGATCACGCACGTTAAATTCTTGCTTTCGATATTAGATGACACTGCTCCCATTTTTCAGCTTTGAAATCTTGAAAGGCATTGTAAATGAATATTCTCGATTTTCCAAGAAAACTGAAAACAAAGCTTACAAACATGCCAAGATATTTTTTCTCCCTTCTGCCTTAAAATTTAGATATTTTGAATCGTAATGATGCACATAAGATGTTTGCTTTTGAAAGGTGCATGACTGACACTGCTTCTATACTTAGACTAAGATAGTTTGGAAAATTTGTTATGAATTTTCGAAATTTGAAGTTAGATGACTTCATATACGTGAAAATAAAAACAATAAAATCCTTCAAAGTGTGATAAATATTGGGTGATGGAGCCAGTACTAAATGAAAGGCATGAAAATAAACTTTTGGTCCATTAAATGATCAAATTAGGTAGTTTCTACTGAAAAGAGAGTTCAAAGTCGGTAGGTGCTTAAATTCCATGAAAAGTGGTAGTCTACCGCCTAAATCGGTAGAGTTGGCAAGTATGTGATTTTCACCCTTTAATTTGCTCTCAGCCGATCAAATGAAAGGATTTTCAGTAGCTTATAACAGTTGTCAGTAACAATCACTGACAAAACTATTCATGGAACGTTCCTCTATTAATTTCAGGGTAAAAAATGAAAATCTCTTCTTTGAATACATATTATGTCTTGAAAAAGCAAGAAGTCGTAAATGATGATTGTTGTGATCTCATTGGAAAAGCCATAAAAATGGTAACAATGTATGGATGTAAACAATAACGTAAGAATCACGTCATATTGTGGTCCTTAAAAAGTTGTTAAAACGTGGGAAATAATTGACGTAAAAACCCCGTCTTATTCTGGTCTTAGAGAAGACGTAATAAAGTGGTAAATAGTTTGACGTAAAATTTACATCATATTATGGTCAAACAAAAAGTGGGGAAATATTTGTCATAAAAAAGACGTTGTATTGCCGTCGCAAAATAGTCATCTATACGACGTATGACGTGTGAACCAGTTTGAGACCATTTTATGACGTCTTAAAGACGTACGTCTGCTATCAGGGTAGTAGTAGTGGTAGTAGTAGTATTAGAAGTAGTAGTAGTAGTAGTAGTAGTAGTAGTAGTAGTAGTAGTAGTAGTGTGGTAGTAGTAGTAGTAGTAGTAGTGATGGTAGTAGTAGTAGTAGTGGTAGTAGTAGTGGTGGTGGTGGTAGTAGTAGTAGTAGTAGTAGTAGTGGTGGTAGTAGTAGTAGTAGTAGTAGTGGTGGTAGTAGTAGGAGTAGTAGTAGTAGTAGTAATAGTGGTGGTAGTAGTAGTAGGAGTAGTAGTAGTAGTAGTAGTAGTAATAGTAGAAGAAGAAGGAGCATCAGCAGCACCAGCAGTAGTAATATAGCAGTAGTAGTACTAGCACTAGTGGCAGAAGTAGCCTAGTGTTGTAGCCTTAATAGTAGTAGTAGTAGTAGTAGTAGTAGTAGTAGTAGTAGTAGTAGTAGTAGTGGTGGTAGTAGCAGCATAGCAGTAGTAGCAGTAGTAGTGGTAGTAGCAGCAGTAGTAGCAGTAGGAGTAGTATCAGTAGTAGTAGTAGTAGTAGTAGTAGTAGTAGTAGTAGTAGTAGTAGTAGTGGTGGTGGTACTGGTAGTACTAGTTGAAGTAGTAGTAGTAGTAGTAGTAGTAGTAGCAGTAGTAGTAGTGGTGGTAGTAGTAGTAGTAGTAGTAGTAGCAGTATTAGTAGTAGTATTAGTAGTAGTAGTATAGTAGTAGCCCAGTAGTAGTAGTAGTAGTGGTGGTGGTAGTAGCGGTAGTAGTAGTAGTAGTAGTAGTGGTAGTAGTATCAGTAGTAGTAGTAGTAGTAGCAGTGGTGGTGGTAGTAGTAGTAGTAGTAGTAGTAGTAGTGGTAGTAGTGGTGGTAGTAGCAGTAGTAGTAGTAGTAGTAGTAATCGTAGTACGTTGGTAGTTAGTTATTTTGTATGCATTTTTTATAATATCATCAGTACAATTTTTTTCTATTACAGTTGAATTGAAAAAGATAAAAAAAGACACTTTAACGTTTATATTATAACCGCAATGTACATTGTATTATTATTATGATTTTTTTTATCATTTATACTGCGTTTTTCCCATAAGGCCCATAGCGCTTACAATAAGTCAAACAGTGCAAATACATGTAATTATAATTACGAAATTAATCATATGAAAATCCTAAACTAGAAACTGCAAAAGAGATGGGTTTTCAATGCCTTGCTGAATATTGTAATTGATGGAGACTGTCTAATTGCGAGTGGCAAATCATTCCAGTGTTTTGAAGCTGACATTGTAAATGTCCTATCACCAGCTAATGTACGAGTAACTGAATGTGTAAGACGAAGAGGATCACTTGCTGACCTGAGTGCTCTGGTGGGTGTGTATAAATTCAAACTATTCCCCAAATACTTTAGAGCTTGATTATTAAGTATTTTGTACACAAACGCAAGTAATTTGAAAATTATTCTCTGTTTCAAAGGAAGCCAATGCAGTGAACTCAAAAGTGGTTGAGAAGGATATCCCTGGAAACCTGTAACACTAATCGTGCTACCCAATTCTGCATTGAACAAGAAGCAATTGATTAGTATTTCATGTTCTTCATTGTCAAAAACACTCAGTCGATGTAAAATACAACAGACTCTTAGATTGCCTTTCTAATATACCTTTTTGTTATGTAGGTATATATTACTAGCCTACATTTAATGTGTAGTCGGTGTGGTGTTTGTGGTTGTACTTTTATAAACGAAAACGGCCCCATGATCTTTATTTATGCTCGCAAGCAGTCCAGGGGCCCGTTGCATAAAACTTGCTATAATCATTGGCGTAAAACCCGGGGGGATGGGGGGGGGGAATATATCCCCGCCAATTTTTCGAAAGGGGAGATGGCGTGTACAAACATCCGCCCCCCCCCCCCTTTTCAAGGAAGGAATGATATTCTCAGTTAGTAAAATTTTTAATTATCTTTCATAAACGACCATCATATTTTAGAATTTATATTTGAAAATGCGATTAAAACCCGGAAAAGTGGTCATTTTTGGCTCGCTCGCTCGCAAAATATCAGTTAAAACGTGTGAAAGGGGGTCCGACGCGGGTGGGTGAGGGGGTGTGTTTATACTTAAGTGTGAGTTCGACAAAAAAAAATATCGGTAAAAAAAGTCGATCATGACCCCAAACATCCCAAGATCTCAGTCAAATTTTCTTCCTACCATTTTCAAATTTGCTAACCACACATAGGCATTATAGCCTGTCATTTCTCCACACTTGTTTTATATTTATTTTCATTTTCATAGCATATAAAAGGCTATTTTCTTTACATATTTTCTGTATTTAACAGCGAAATATGTCTTTCAGTATGATATGACCTAGTTGATTTTAAATGTACAGTATTTTTTCTCTTACATTCATCGTTTATATTCGATGCGTAAGCAGTGCCATGAACTTTAAATTTCTACGCTTTAAAAAGAAAATTCGGGTATGTCCAATCATTTTAATTACACAAATAGCAATTCTTCTGTAGGCATTTCACCTGCCTGTAAAATAATTAGGGCAGTGCTTGGAGCTACAGTGGCGACTCAAAATCTGGTTCTACATAATAGTAGCGTCACAAGAAAGGACATGAAAAATTAAAGGTCTTCGGCCGGACATAACATGCATACATTCACGTAGGCATACACACTAAGAAAAAGGTTCACCCTTCAAATGCAACACTGGGAGCTCCTTTATAGGTACAACTTTGCACCTAAGAAGCATTTTACAGCTTTAAGAGTGCAATGGGCTACATTTTGCACCTTCAAGGGTGCAGAGTTGTACCCTTTTTATAGGGAAGGTACGAATTTGCACCCTCTTGAATGCAAAAATTATCTGCACCCATAAAGGTGCAAAGTTGCACGTTTAAGGGTACAGAGGGGCATTTTCGGAGTCGAACAAGTACAAAAAGGTGCATCTTTACACCTTTTTCATATAGGGTGCAAGATTGCACCCCAAAGGTGCCGCCAGTGTTGCATTTTGGGTGCAAAATTGCACTTTTCTTTAGTGTGCATGTACCGTTTCAGATTACCCATGAAGGAGGCATGCACAGACACAGTTAATGGCTGCGAAGAGTTTTTTTTTTCCTCTACATTTTAGGCATATGTTCTTAATTTCATCCATCTCAGTCATAAAACATTGTACTTATATTCTCTCACACATTCTTTCTCTATCTTTCAGTTTAGATATATGCGTTTTAAGAATATTGTACACTTTGAAAGCTAAGAATATGTTGTTTTTTTTTATTTAAAAAAAAATTATTTCAAAAGTTCGCTAAGTTGGCAAGCGGAGGAGGTGGCAGGATATATCAAGTCTCAAAGAGCATGCAGAGTTAGGACTTTATCCTTGCGCCCAGTTATATAATAATTATTCATAATATCTCTCAAAAGTCAAAGCATATAAGTATCACAAGACCTCAATTTTCATTAGGCATTCAGACATAGACGAAGAAAACAATTTCCAAAACAAGGCCGCTCGTCCTTTGTACTGCTAACATTAAACTACTTTCTTTTGAATGTCATAGGTTATGAAAGCTGGAGTTAGCCCAGGTCTATCATGTACTGAAGTGTTAAGTGCCATTCTACTTGACGACATGACTAGATAATCTAGTCAAGTTGTGTATTTATCATACTGTTGTTATTATTAAGCGGCGGATCCAGGGTCTTGGGAATCTGAAATGTGTAGTTTTTTTTCTTTTCTTTTTCTTTGGGCAACTCAGGAAGCAGTTCGGGGGGGGGGGGGGCTCGACTTTGGTCCCCAAATCCGCCACAGGTTATCACTGTAATTATTGGTGTCTTTAGTAATAGAAGTAGTAGTGTAAGTGTAATCATCATAATCATCATCATCATCATCATTATCATCATCATCATCAACATGATCACTTCCATTTTGATCAGTCAGGGAGACTCCCTGTTTTGAGGGAAGATTGAATTGTTTACTTTTATATTGAATGGCCAACGGAGATGACCTAATGTTCCCACGCGAACACACGAGGTCAGCTGTTACAAAATTCTAATTCCAGCCGTTGCGAATTGTGCGAAGTGAGAATTACGTAATCTCTCTCGCTCTCTTTCTCTCTCTCTCGCTCTCTCATTCTCTCCCTCTCTCTTTCTCTCTCTCACTCTCCTCATCTATCGCCGTACATTATTATAGCGCGTGTGAGGCCAGTGCTTCATCTCGATTACACAAATCCGGCCGCAGATAATATAGAACGCCTTGGACATTTTCTGCGGCTCGCAGAGTCACAGAATAAATTTACAAAAAAAATTCTATCAAAAAAAAAAACCCCATAGCTTGTGAATATCTATTTTTTGCGTGGAGTTGGCTTCATTATCGATCTTTCATTGAGCAAATTTTCAACATTCACAAGCCATGCGGTTTTTTTATATGATTTATTTAAAGACAGCAGTCAAGTGAAAGCAATTTACTTTGTACACGACGGTATTCCCGGTCAGAGCGAACTTCAATGAGTCAATGTTCCCTAAAACGAAGGAACTCGGCGTTCTCTCAAAACAGGGAGTCTCCCTGACTGTTTATGACACCATCGTGATAAATTGTGTCAGCAGAAAAGGGGTTTATTCATAGCTTTATCATAAGGGCAACTATATGTTCCTAAAATAATGAAAATAATAGAATGTCTGTTTTTAAATGCTTCTTCTAGGCTAACTTCCCCCTTCCGCAATATGAATGTAAAATATTAGAGGAGACTAAGGATATTCATGTAAGGAAAGCGGAAGCAAAGGATTACCAAATATTGCTTCTATAAAGTAGTGCTTATAATCTGGTCCTTCTCTTCCACTTTTAAAGTGTGAGACACAAGTATGAAAATCAAAAGTTTCTCTGTTTATTCCAGTTTAACAATTTCTAAGCGGTTTCCTTTTTCCCAATTCAAAAACGTACGGACGACTTGATAATTAATTTATTTTGCAAATCGTTCTTGTGTAGACAGCTTTATTAAAATACGACTGAGAAGGATTTTGCAACAATCATCACAGTAGCTAGAATATGAAATTGATTCACAAAACCAAGGAAGACATCACTTAATCATGTTCATTATTGTGACCTCCATTTATCTTCTAGTGAAAATATGGGAAATTATGTACGTTTAAAGCGAGTCATCATCGTCCCATTGTTCACAAAAACATTTGAGTTTTGGTTTCATCATGATTATAATTCATATATTAAAGAAGGATCTCGTGTTTTATATTGGTTGACCGCCCACTCATAGTCTATTTTCGATCTCCAATTCTATGGGAATATTTTCGCTGTACAGATTGAATAAGTCTTGGGACATGGCGCATCCTTGTCTGACTCCTCGTCTAAATTTTTGTATATTCACTGTATTGTTATTGTAGCAAACTCAAACTGCTTCTTCACCAGTCTTGCTGATAACCCTTTTGGATCAAATTATCATCAGACCTGCAGAACTTCGCCACTGCCTGGCACAGTCCATCTCAAGTAAATGCAAACGACCACCTCTTCTCTAAGAAATGTGAAGAAATAGAGAAGGTAAGTAATGTGTAAGCGTGGTAAGGATCCAGCAAAATCCTGATTATTTTGTATACAAAAAACCCGTATCACGCTTTTGAAAATTTAATTCATACTTTGAGTGCAAAACATAAGTTTTGAAAATAAAATCTCTGTCTTGTACTTAATGTACACTCCCTTACTTTTGGAAAAGGAAGGAAGTGACATTTTTATAGAAATGTTTTTTTTTTCTGATTTAGCATATTTGAGGCATGCTTATAGCTAACAAAGCCATTAACTAAGGAAAGCAGAGAGAGGATAAAGGAGGGGGAGAAGTGCATTGAAAGCTAACATTTTCTCTTACAATAAAAATGATTTTCTTTACATCAAACCGAAACGCTCATCTCCTTAAAAATTACATTTAAAGATGACATTCAAAGAAAATCACAGAATAGGGTTAATTATATATGAATGGAAACGGGGAAGTATGTAGAAGACAGTGGTGTTCATTATTGCTCCTGTAAATTCCAAGAAATTATCTAAAAACGCATTTTCCAAAAACGCCCCTCTGATTCTCAGAACCCGGAAGTGGCTGCGAGCGAAACGGGTCCCCAATGATGACGTAGGCCTATGGGCGATCTGCGGCGAGCTAGGAGCTTGCACGTAATGAAACATTGTGCATTGAGATGATCGCATGCAATTTTGATGGATTTTAGCTGTCATAAGAGAGCAGGCAAAACTGCAGTGGCTTATTATTTAAATTACCTCATTAATGAGTCGATTTTCTTTTCTTTTTTTAGTCAAAGCAGAATATAAAGTAGGAAATTGACATGAAAATGACAAAGAAAACCAAGCCAGGCCGGGATGCAAATGTCAAACTACGTCCCAAAACGACGTTGAACTGATTTAGAGACCCGCTCGTCAAATCATGGTTGTATGTAAAAGTTACCTAGATAGTATTGTTGTCTAAGGAAAATTGATGCTTCTTGTAGAAACTATCTTGATCTACAACATTCCTCTTCACTAAAATCTCGTATTTATTATGATAGGAATGGCTAGCTAGCGTACAGAGACCGGACGTCACCACTGATCTCAGATAGTGTAGAGCTGGGGGGTGTAGAGATGAACATCATACATGTATTGCATTATAGCATAGCTTCAAGTCTTTATCAAGGGATTTTTTTCCCTGTAGTACTCTGATTAAACCTGATTTCGATAACGAATTTCATTCGAAAATTTTTTTTCAAGGAATTTTTTTTTTATTGCAGGTTCTGATGATTTTCAAGCAAATAAACAGTGAAAATAACCCAGATCCGAAATTATAACTGATCAAAGACTATCACCAAAGGCCTAATTGAATTACAAGTCAAATTACTCTCACCTTCGCCTCAGATCACCTACTTTACTTCACCTACCTACTACATACAATTGACTACTGAAATGCCGAGTATGGAAAAGTTAACTTGAGCTTATAAGCACATGTAAATATAAGTTGCTACTTAATAGAAAAGAAAAAAAAAACAAATTAGCAGTAAGGTGATTACCATTTCTATATTTTCTTTACACAAGTTCAAACTATTCGCCAAGAAAACAATTTTAAATTCAAGAAAAAAAAAAAGTATTCCGTCTATCCCTCTGTCTTTCGTGAATTATAACACCCCTAACAGCGGTTACATAGCATGTACAAGGGAGACTGTTCTATTATATTATGGGATTTTTTTCCCCTTTCTAATTGCAAAAAGTCATAATTGAATTGTAGAATTTCTCCGACATTTTTTATTATATGAATAATGTTAAATAGAATGGTTGAAACATACTTTGAAAACATTCACAGAATAATGAATTCATACAAACAATGCAGAAACGTCGTTTTAATCACTCCCTCGGACACGACACATCACATTCACCACATTCACAACACACCACATCACTGGCTATTGCCCATACGATGAAGTCACGGATCTCGCATCGAGTTGGGCAACGTATGCACAGGCAACACTGGGGGTCCGTTTTATCGATTTGTGACAGGCAATATTTGTTTCCCACTTACTTTTCAAAAGTTTCAATCGGTTTCATAGTGATTGGTGCACCATAAACTTTATTTTGATATGAAATTCGAGCATATTCAAAACCTATGAATAGCAGCTTTAAAATCATTGCATTTTATGAATACACAATGACATAAATCAGGATAAATGAAAGCTCGAAGAACACGGATGACATTTTCGAGTGATATAATTGACATACATGAAGTTTGGCTCAAAATATACGCGCTTGAATATGTACTCGAGATTTTCTTCAGGTGGGGCAATGTATTTATTTCCAAGTTGAAGTTTCATTTCTATCATTCGTTTTATTTCTCTTCCGTACAAAATACTTAAACGATTTTTTTTCCAGTTGAATTATGTATAACAGTCAATTTATAGATACGTCAAAGTGTTATAGTCAGCAGTAAATCAATTCTTTCGTTGACTTCCATGTTTTAACAAAATTGAGTACTCAATTTCTAAACATATACGACACACTTGCAGAAACATATTCATCAAATATGCGGAAAGGTCTTATTTAATTCAACGAAATAAATGCATGTAGAATGTTTTCTTCTGAAGGACAATTCAGCCAAATTTTATCATTTGCCAATCTCCTTTTACGAAGATTTCTCCGAACTGGTATTATATCATACTACAATTTGAAATTAAACTCACGCAATTCGCATCCTTGGATTTACTTTGGGAGTGTTTTTCTTGATTTTGCACGATCATATATTACATTAAATTTGCCTTTCTTGGGTAAAAGTCTTAACGAAATATTTTCTATTAATAAGCTGACTGAAATTTCCATCATTTCTTTCACGAAAGTGATGCCACTCTGATACCAGTCCTTATAAAAGAATGCCTTTTCGTAAATGTTATATTTTATTGTACCATAAAATTTCATCACATTTGTTTTCCACCAGGGCATGTCTTTCTACTAGATAAGTATGTGATCTTATACCCATCTAAGCCTGTAGAATTTGTCCGTAGAATAAAGATATACCCTTTTTACCATTATGAATATTGCATCAGTATAATTACAGTCATGACAATCAGTCGCGGCGATTTCATATGTTAACGAGTGGGGGACGGAAACACTGAAGGTCTGCGCCGAAAATCTGTTTCGAGAAGTGGAAGGGGGGGTGTTACTGTGCGAGCGAGCGAAGCGAGCGAGCTGAAAAAAAATAATCGCCAACGATAATGAAAGCTTTATTTTGCCATCAACATGATCAAAATACACTATCTGACTATGGGCGGCTGGGCTTATAAAATATCTAAGTGGTTGGCCTAAATTTGGTCAGATGATTCAAAATATAGAAATAACATTAAGCTTTAAAAATCGAAGGGGATGCCCCCCCCCCCACTCGATCGCCGCTTATGAAGACAATAACTGAGTAGGAGGTTGATACCACCCAGTTTATAAAACCAGTAGTGACTCATAATTTTTCCATATTCCTGTGGTTTCATTTAACAGTCGCCCCAACCATTTCACGCTGAAAAGGAATACCTTTTTATCTACATGTATATCTACCATTGTATTCCTTCCAGCTTTATAGTCACTTGATAGGATCGATATTTTCACCTACCAAGTGACAGAGTTCAAAGTAAATTTAAATACAATTTGATTAAGTATTTTCTTTATAAAGTTTGCAGGTATATAATCTACTATGATAGCTGAATTAATTAATGTTAGGAGCAATGTAGTGTCGATATAAAAAGTACTTCACTGGTTCATCATTCCATGTTAAATTGTTATCTTGAAAATTCCATTGTTTACTTGTTTTCTACTTGGAAATCTTCGGATATCCATTAGATTTCCAAGACTGAGCTTGAAGTATCGTTGTAAAGTACTCTAAGGCAATGTCGAAAAGATTCCCCCAAATAATTTTTTATGCACAGGTTAAGAAAAGTGGTATAAAGAACATGAAAGGCTTTTGTCTACTAGCATTATCGACCTATTGTCATTACTTTAGTTAATCTGACAATACAAGCCAGGGTGACCAGATTTTGGAGTCTGAAATACGGGACTTTGCTCAGCCTTGACTTCAGAGGGCCAGAGGGCAAGGCACAATAGAAAAATCGTGAGCGAGCGTAGCGAGCGATCAATATTTATACAGTCGGCTTAATTAGCGTCTCTAAAAGTTGACGCTAACCAACACTACTTACACAGCGGAATCCCCTCCTTATCATGGAAAAGGTTGATTAGATTAGAGGGAAGCTAGACTGCTGTATTGATTGGTATTTCTGCAGCTCTTCCAACGGATGAGGAGGTGTTTTATGTATATTAATGTATTGATTCTAGATCCTATTTATATATTCTTTTCAAAAGAATGAGGAAGTTTTGATGGTTGATTGATGTTGAATAATTTTTTTAAAGAGTAAAATCCTGAGTCACTTCGGATTTATACTTACATGTAGTAAAACTTTGTTGTTATTTAAAATTTACGCAAGTACTTGGATTTGGTAACGGATGGTATTTGCAACATTTCTCGAAGGTTTGTTGAAAGATAGAAATAAGCCTATACTGTCAGGCACTTTATAGCTTCAAGCTCTAAATTGACATTTCACGGGTTAAGGCCAACATCGTTAGGAGAGCGAGAGGGTGCACCATTCCTAGCAGATTACCTTTAGTTATACCTTTGTCATTCAATATGTGGTTTCCTCTTTAATTGAATAAACCCTACTGCAGCTCAAAAGCTGAATTGTAACACTGGAATGTACACATTTTTGAGGCATTACATTACAAGTTGAATACAACTTGGAATACATTTTGAAATTTAATCATGATAATTAACAAATAATAAAGAAAAAAAGATAGCAATTCAAATATACACTTTGAAATAAAATGGAGGAACTGAAATGGGAGGGAGAGAAAGAGAGAGCAGGAAGGAGAGGGCAGATACGAGAGAGAGAAAGTTAAGGGGGTGTGAGGAGAAAATAAAATCAGACGAGAGGGAAAAGGGTGGGAGGGGAGAAATGAAGATGGGTGGGAAATAAGAATGAGAGATGATGAAGAGGAAATTTGAAAAAATGAAGGGAGGCCGAGGGGAGAGAAAGGAAGAACAGGCCGTAGATAGGAATGGTATCGTGTTATGCAAGATAATTTTTAAAAAGTTATTTATAAATTCAAGTCCAGCAGATATGAATTCGAATGTAATAATCATATTAATTTTGATTACTAGAGTGAAACAGGAAGATATTCAAGGGGAAACGAAGGTTGATAGAGGTTTAAAGGAAGATAAGAAAAATACAAAAGAAATGAAACAGACGAGGGGGGAATGAGGAAGGAGTGCATAGAAAGGACAGGAAACATGAAAATTTTAAAGGAGATTGTAAATGTAAACATTGTTCATGTTTGTACAATCGGGAAAAAAATGCGTGAAGGTACACAAACAGATCAAGCGCATATTGGAAATTTTACATTCATAAAACATGGGACTGCAAATTTTCAAACGGATCATGAAAAATTGCAATTTAGGATTGATTATGATATATGTAGATGCGATTTAAAAAAAAAGAGGTACCGTGAAAAGAGGTACCGTAAAGAAGTATTCTTTAGAAAAGTGATGTTGGAATTAGGTGGTTTTCAGATATGTTTCGTCCCCATCTTCATGAAAAATTTTTACTAAGAGATTGTTGATTTTTTTTTTTTCATAATTTCCGCTTCAGTTTAGAATATGCTCCAAAGAATGGCAAGCCATTCATTGGAGCATATTCTCAACTTAATTCTAACATCGCAGCTCATGCATGAGTTATTGTTTGATAAAATATTGTACGTTGTGTATATTACGAGTAAAGCAGACTTCAGCTGTAGGGGCTAAATAGGCGGCATGGTGCTTACCCGTGTTATGAACATTCTACTTTCAAAACTTAACGAGCGAGCAAAAATTATGAAAGCTTTCTGCTTTCGCACGCTTCATTAATTGCAGGTAGTCCATTATTTCTCTTTTTTTTTTGCTAAACATTCCATTGTTTCAACCGTATGTTTGAAATACAGGACTAAACGGCTTCCCGGGTAGGTTTGTACGAGACGCGGGACAAATGGTTCAAATACGGGACGTCTGGTCACCCTCTTACAAGCCGCCAAACGACCATTAATAATCTGATTGATTCTCATCAGTAATCTGACTAAGGACCTTCTGCAAAGGTGCTACTAAAACTGCAGCTTTTATTCTACAGTTACAAGATAAAACAATGCCCCCCCCCCCCCCCCCCCACTCCGATCTCTCTTTACGGTTTCGACGCTACTGCGTGGCAAGGAGATAAATATTAACTGAATATACATGTAGACGAACACCCTCTCGCTTAATGTATTCAGGATTAAGGCACTTTTTCGACAATATCCTTTCTATAAAGCAAAAAAAAAAAAAAAAAAAAAATGCCTTTTCCGAACTAATACTTCCGGCTTTGCCTTTTCATTTCATCGCTTCCTTTTGACTGAGTAGAAACACGGAAGGCCTTTGGAGGCGATTTTGTTGTTGTTTTGTTTAGATACATGCACATGGTGACATTTAGATCCATGCAGATAAAATGACTTCTTCAGGGGCATAAGGGCCGCGCGGGGTATCGAACCCTCGACTCTCGCGTCCCCAGTCAAGATGACTGATTCCTCCCTCCCCTCCCCACTACACTATCACCCCCCCCTCCTTCCCCTTCCGGTGATAATGTCACAAGTTGTTGTTTGCTGTCGCGCTGTAGAAGTTAAAATGAGAAACAATCCCAAGAGAAGATATCCACTTTTTAAAACTATGAATCGTTGGATAGCTTTTCATGAAAAATAAACTGAAAAACAAACATTATCTTTGAAATACCAGACCTGCGACTGTTTGTGTAGCACCCCCCCCCCCCCCCCCATCCCAGGTGTGACCAAGCAGTATAATGCTTTCTACACGATAGTCGAGGTCTCTCCGAAAGAAGAGGGGGGGGGGGGCTTTTTTATCTATCATCCACGTCATTGACCAATACAGATTTAGTTGATAGAGTGGATAATGGATATCTTCCGTTACCCTGTTTAAAGTGTTCAAATAACATTGATTAAATCCCTACGGCTATAAAAAAAAAAATACACGAACAACATGTACCCCAAAAGAAATTTTAAAAGTCAAGATGGCCCAAATGCTGTCAACCTGCTTGCTCACAATTTCATAGAAGTTCAGAGCTGGACTAATCTCATTCTAGGTACAAGAAATACACTTCCCGTTGTTCACAGATAAGCAAGTTGGCAATAACATGATTCTTGGTACAAAAGCGTTATTTCTAATTGTAACAATAACACTGAATGCAATTCATTTCAATTCAGTTCAATTCAATTCAACTCAATTCAAGGTTTATTAAAAACATGAGTCGCAGCCCAATGGCTGAAGTGGTCATGTATACAATTAAGAGACTCATTACATATTTCAAACATTAAAAAACAGTTACATTTGTCAATAGTGAAATAAGAAATATGTAGTTCATAAGGCAAGTTTACTTAGGCATCAAAAATATATTAACATAAGATAATACAAAATCAGAGAGTTGGAGCGATAAAATATAAACAACAGAAACAAAGGAGGAATTACGTACGAAAGTTTTTAAAAAGTCATTATACGGATATTAGGTAAAACTGGTAAAATTCCCCATTTCATTTTAAAATTGATGCTGCAAGTATTTGTGTTATTGCATTAAAAGTCGTACTCGTATAAGAAAAGCTGTAATTTTGCGTTAAACATTATGTTTAATCATGTAGTTTCAGGTGAATATGCATGTGACGCCTGTTCCACATATTTTAGACAATAGCAGTGAAGGGGTATTCTTTTGACTACCAGAACCATTGTGAAGGGTAGAATGAGGGGTTGTTTATTTTGTCCGCCTTCTTTGTCCGTCATGTTCATAGAGAAACCTGAATATGTTCTTAGACCACACACGATCATAAATCAGCCAAAAATTCAACGGAAAGAACTTTTCTAGGTTATACCGTTGGCTCAATAGGACTGTCTGGCCGACTAGACGATTTGGTAAATCATTGTTTAAACCGGGAGTTATGTGTGAAAGGTGATGAAGTTTTCTCACCTGTAAAAATCAAAAGACCACAACCAATCTGAAAAGGAGGAAGAAGGGAAAAAATAACCCAAGAAGTCTCTACCTTTGGCATACTCAAGTTAAAGAGTTGGTAATTCAGGGGAGATTTTTTAGATATTCTGTCAATGGAAAATAACCGTATGATTTGGAAGAGCATTATACAAATTGCCAGTAAAGTTTCTGAAATTTCTTTTAAATGCAGTCAGTGACACAGTAAACAGGTAAATACAAAAGAAGATCTACGGAGAGGGGCAAATCTACAACAAACAAATGCAAGTATTGCGTTGAGCCAAAACCATGTACTAAATTATTGTTCAGTATAAAGTCCAACTGGCGCTATAACAATGAATACTGAAATGATTGTAGAAGTGAAAAAGTATTTCGCCCGATACAAAAACCCCCCATGATATTCTAGATCTAACCAGCTATTCCCCGTCTCAGCAATCCCACTGCCTTGTACTAAAGAAAACATTAACGTTTCCACCATAGCATAATGCAAACAGCAATAATTACTGGCATCTCACAATTTTCTTTTCTCTTCGTTGAATAGAAAAAAAAGAAATATTTTGCCATCTTGGGTCAGCGCAATTTGTGTACGTGTGTGCGTGCAGGCATAATGTGAGAAAAGAGCGCCTCTTGCCAGATTATTAACAATCCTGTTTTACGAGCAAAAGATTCACACTTTTTTACAATACAATTGTTTCTTCATCTTTTCATCAAAATGCATAGAAGAATGCAATATATTTTTGAACATCTTGACATAATGACCAAATAGATTATTTTGAAATAATCAGGTCAATCAGAGCAAAATCGGTCAAAGAATAACAAAATTACGCTTACATTTTCTAGTAAATTACTCTCGGCTCTGCAAATTGGCAACACTGATGATATCATATGTGAGCAGCTCTCCATTCACTGTGTGTATGAAATTTCACATTTTCTCAATTTTCTTGGAGGTTACACATTTCCTCACCCCATAGTCAATGTATGTTCAGAAGAATTGCTTTTAACATAACATACTTTGACTATGGGGTGAGAAAATAACTTCCAAGAAAATTGAGAAAATGTGAAATTTCATGTACAAAGTGAATGGAGAGCCGACAGTAATATACTAGAAAATATACATGAGTGTAATTTTCTTATTCTTTGACCGATTTCGCTCATTTCTTGTTTAAATGCTGTTCGAATTTAACTCTTTTTATTGAAACAGGGAAACTTCTGGGTGGACTTTGCCTTTAACTTTGGTTATAATCGCGGTCAGTGGGGACTCGAGAGCAATATACACTGCGTGTTGCGTTACGTTAATTATAATATTCGTTGTATTAGTAGTACTGTAGTAGTCATAGAAGTTGGATAACATTTTTCTTTACCTTGGTCAAAAGCGGGCGGAGGTGGTGATGACACCCCAACCTCCGTAGCGATCCTGCACATATTTAATGTATATGCATTAAGATATTGCTGACTCTGAGTCTGACGTACATTCCCCCGAAGAAAGCTTCCTGTTGGATTCAAAATCAATTTTAGAACGCTTATCATTCATTACCACGCTATAGCTTGCAGTACATTCCGGTGTTCAACAGCATTTAATTTCAACACTTTCACGTTTAGATTAAAGTGCAAGTGAGATAAATAGCGAAGCACTTTTCTTAATTACTTTTGAGGAGAAAATGCTACATTATTGTTGTTTTGATGTATTATTCAATTGTAAAGAAAAATGTTATTTCTTAAAACATCTGGTAAGGGCCCACTGTCCGAATCGAATGTACATGTACAGCCTGAACAGAGATAGAATGACTGAGGTAGATTTCTAGAGAGATGAGGATACAGACAGGCAGACAGACAGAATAAGAGCAGCAGCATTAAAACAACATATCAGATTTAATTGTCAATGATTATATTACCCAGAAGGAAAAACCAGTTAAACCAGTTAAATTCTAACTGGTTACTCCGGAAATTGAAACATCGGTTACTGGTCTAACTGGTCCAACTGGTCCAGTTAAAATTAAACTGTTCGATTACCGGTTGGAAATTTAAACTGGTCTTGTAACTGAATTTTTAACTGGTCTTGTAACTGGAATTTTCAAATTGTCTTGTAACTCGAATTGTATTTCGAGCTGGTCTCACTGGCCTGGTGTTTTAAACTGGTATTTCGAACTCAACTGGTCTTACTGGTGTTTCCAACTGATTTTACTGGTATTTACAACTGGTCTTACTGGTATTTTCCAGGATCAACTGGAACTTGCGTTCGGTTTCATATATAGCATGATCAGTGCATTGTGCTTGAGATTTATGATTAGTGAACTACTCTTTCTGTTATCATTTGAAATATGTAATGCAAAATTACACATTTTATTTTGAAATAGTTCACACATCTAGAATAAATTTTCAGACCAAGAAATAAGATTGCATTCGTGTTTTATTTTGGACTCATTGGATTCATTTGGACTGATATTTATATACATTTTGATGATATTTGGCTGCATTTCTGAAACGAATTTGCACTCCTAGCCACCGTGTCCTATAACACCCGAGCGAAGCCACATCAGCCGCAGGCACCAGCCACGCCCAAGGGGGTGAAACTCCGCTTCTGCATCCGTCCAGCCATGGAGGGGGGGGGGGGGGTATGGAGGGTCAAATTGATCCAGTGTTTTATGTACAAAATTTTATAAACCTATGGTGCCGACCATTTTTCCGAGTATCAGCGAAAATCAGGCTTGTTTTTGGCTTGCGCGCAGCGCGTATCACATTTTCATGAATATTTATGAACATGTATTAGATTTTTGTGACTTATTAACATAATAACGCATGCGCACTGAATGATTCATTCATTTACCGTACCGATCGCCCAGACTCGTGAGAATTTCCCGAATTTCCTCTCTCATATCAATCATTTAAAAAATGTCAGTATTACCGCAATAGCTTACACCCCCTTCTATTTATCTGATGCCGATGCCGTCAGTAAGACATGCACTTCTGATTTTGACTTTATTTTGTGTTGATCACTTGCAGACTAAATTCAACACAAGCTGTGTTTACAATATTATTATTATATGAGGAATCCACTCTACAAGCATTGCTTTTTTAATAGTGGATCACCTCCATTTCCATAAGAGCTTATAGGCTACTGTATATTCTTTTGTAGATTAACTTTGTTTCATATTTCAAATGATGTAAACGTATCCTGTAAACAGTAACATGCATGTCTCCTGGCCCCATCCCCAAAACAGATAAATTCCTACCACATATGGCTGCAATCATGGGCATCCGTGGGGGGGGGGGGGGGGGGGGGAGGGGGGAAAAGGGCATGGCGGTATGCGCCCCTAATATTTTAAGAGTGGGTTGACATAATAGGGTATGTCCCCAAAATTCTGAAAAAAAGGACACCTAGTCATACCATATTTCTAGCGTAAGCCCCCCCCCCCCCCCATCCTATACTTAAAACTGTGAGCTTTTTCTCTTCTCAGCAAAGTTTAACGTTAATTTTTGCTCGTTGCCATTTTGGGGAGGGGATCATCATAGACATATAATAAATGTATCCCCCTAAAGAATTTGATCTAAGGATTTTTCTTTCATTTCTGCAAACCCATTAAGGTGTATGCCTCCCCAAGAAAAATGCTGAGGAGCATTTTTTTTTACTAGCTAGTCAGTGAATTTTAGGACAGTACCCCCCCCCCTCCTGTATGCACTGCAATCATACCTCAATTACAAAGCAACTTCATGATTTTGTGCCTGCATTATCGTCAACAATGCTTTTTTTTCTTCTTTTGCTAGTCCCTGAATTTTTGGACAGCCCCTCCCCCCCCCCCCCCCCCATATGGCTACAATCACACCTCAATCAAAAAACAACTTCATATGATCTTATGCCTGCATCATGCATCATCTTCAACCTCATCATCATCGTCTTTTTTATCTTTCTTTTGCTAGTCAGTGAATTTTTGAACAGAGTCCCCCCCCCCCCCCCCATCACACCTCAATTACAAAGCAACTTCATATGATCTTGGGCCAGAATCATCATCCTCGACCTCGTCATCATCATCATCATCATCATCATCATCATCAACACTATCTTTCTTTTGCTATTTAGTGAATTTTCGGACAGTGCACCCCCCCCCCCCCTCCATATGGCTGCAATCAACCTCAATTACAAAGCAACTTCATATGATCTTGTGCCAGCAGCATCATCCTCATCATCATAAACAACACTGACAAAAGCAACATCAACATCAGATTTCACTCAAGGTTAAGAGAAATTGAAAGACAATACGAATATAGAGAGAAGAAAATTATTTTATTAGCAAAAATGTGTAACTCTAATTTCAATGCAGCAAGAAGTCAGCAAACATTTCTGGAGGCAGAAAGCTCTTGTGGGAATACTTATAATAGGCCTACTATTTTAATATTCTTGTAGTGCGAATCCATATATCAATGTAATTTCATAATAATAACAGCAATAATAATGATAATAATAGTATAAAAAAGAATAATGATAATGATAATAAATTTAAGTTATATAGCACCAAATCCAATCTGTGGAGTGCTCATCAGCAGAAAACACAAGTTTGACAAATTTCTGAAACAATTTAGCCAAAAACTTAGCTATTGGTTCATATGGTTCCCTACGTACCTGCATAGGTATTTTTGTAAATTCAGGTAGCAGTGTGAAGCAACCCATCCCTAATAATTGACTGTACTTGCTCCAGAACTACCCTCCGAACAATCACCCCCCCCCCCCCCCCCCCCCCGTGTCTACCCTGGACAACCAACCTAAGCCAATTACCATTCCCATCCCATCCCTTAACTCGGAAATATCAATAATAGTAATTTTGAAAGCACAACTTCTAATTACAATTTTTGTGTTCCCTGATTTTTTTTTTAATAGTTGTTAAAAGTGTTTTGGTCCATGGTTCAACTGAATTTTTCAGATTTATACATTTTATTAGCCCGTCCTAAAATTAGTCTCAAATTTGAATCTTTTACGCAAGATGCATAAATGAATTTTTTATAAAAAGGGCTTGGGGAGGGGTGCAATTCATCAGTCCTCAAACAGCTGGATACTCTACAAGCCTTGTAATTGAACTTCTTAGACAACCTGCAAGTAAAAAAAACCCAAAAGAAAGAGAGAAATTTGTAAACATGCTGCAGAGTCAAGAGAGAGAGAGAGAGAGAGAGAAAATGAACTGGCTGAAACTTTATTCTAACTAAATAACTACTACTACTGCTACTACTACTACTACTACTACTACTGCTACAACTACTACTACTACTACTACTACTACTACTACTACTACTGCTACTACTACTACTACTACCACAACTACTACTATTAATACCAAGAGGTCTGCACATAGACTGGAAGCTTCAGCCTGTGATAATAAAGATATTGGTGGTTGTTATTAGGCTGAGCCTGAGACTCATTAGTCATTACTTTGTATGGCTACTCTGTAGTAAAATATGTTATTTTCTTAATTATCCACAGCAGATGGATATTTCTGTCTAGCCTAAATATACTGCATAAATGATACCTCTAAACCTTAAAAATCTACACTTTTCAAAGCTACAAATGGGCTTATTTTCATACCTTGCTAATGGAGTTGACTTGATAACCAAATCTGCCTGTACAGTGCCATCGGAAGACTACATCTGAGGTTCAGGTCTCCTTTAAAAATTAAAAAGAGAAAACGGTGAGTCATGAGTATAAATATTTAAGAAAGCATTGTGGTGAGACTTGGTCTAACCTCTGACGTTAGGCCTAACGTTAGTCTGATGATGGGTGATTTTCATGACAAAGAAAACCTCAAACAGTCAAAGGAAGTCCGAGAAAGGATGTGTCATGAAATCAAACGAGGGCATAGATTCCAATCCAAAAGTCATTTGATATAGCGCCTTTTCCTGATTAACATGAATGATCATGGCTGAAGTTTTAGTCCGGATCAATGTTCCCATCAAGGGGGCACTGGGACACTCACTCCAGCCGGCTAGCAAGGGCTTAATCATAATTAACAATACGCTTGGGAATTTCGTACCCTGATCGTACCCTGTCCGTCTTGCAGTGCACTCAGCCTCGACTCCAGTCTCGAACAGGTCAACATCTACCGCTGATTATCGCTAATTTAGCTTGCTCCAGTTGTTTATCCACCGGAGAAATTTCTATAAACATTTCTCTGCGGAAAAAGTTACATCTCTTTGGAAAATATCGCCATTAAATTATTTTTCTCTGTTGATTTAGAGCTGATTTGCATTCAGCAATAGTTTTTTTTTTAATTCTTGGCCTTGGAGGTGATGTCCCATACACTTAGTACAGGTAGCCTACGCACTGCTTGGCGGACCATTGACAACTACGATGAAGAATACTGAACAAAATGTCATTTTACTTACATTTCAGATCATCATATAATCTCATTCCATTACGAATGCTCCTTTGAAGATTTTCTGCATCCTTGGGGTTAACTCTAAATTCTTTTCACAACACACAGATTTACTGAACCAAATTTCTTGAGCGTTTGTGCTGAAATGGTCAAAAAGTTGCACTCCTCTTCCAGCCGCCATTTTATCCGAATTGCTGCCTCAAATCGTAGGGAATTGTGGGAAGGCAAAAATGTTTTATGTATGAGCTTATGCATAAAACATGAAGGCAATTACCCAATCATCGAACGGTATTTGACAGTTTTATCTCATGAATAATAATTGACCCTCCTAAGTCGTCTTCAATGTTGCCGCGGCCGCCATTTTGGCCCAATGCAAAAGCCAATGGCAGGGCAAAGGTCAAATTTTAGTTGCCCCTCTAGCCTTCCTTCGGGAGGCATACTGTGTATGCATTGTATCTCTGTGGCCACACCCGAGCAGCCTTCCCTCAGCGAACTCAAAACGGACATAGCCAATCTATCAGACGTTCTCTGCAAAAAAAAATCTACGCCATGCACATCAATATTTCTGACATTGAAGCATCGTTGAAAGATACAAGTGATCGTGCCCTGAACATAGAGCAAAACGAAATACCTAGGTTCCGTAATGAACATAAAGCTGATATAGCTGCCATAGAGAAGAAACTTCTTATGATGGAAATATATCAGCGCAAAGCTAATCTTCTATTCTACGGAATAACGCAACGCAAAGATGAAAATGTCTACGACAAACTGAGAAACATCTTCATTGAGCTCGGTATATCACCCGATGCGGCTGCTAACATCACGATGGTTAACGCTCATCGACTTCCACGGAAACCACGAAGCACGGATGGATCGGCAGCAAGCGACCAAGGACCGGACCCCATCATAGCCAAATTCGCGATAATGACGGAGCGCCAACTCATCCTCGAAGCCAACCACGCACGCAACAAAAACGCGACCGGTAGCGATGACCAAGCGGCTAGTCCCGGCGCATCCAGCAGACCGCGAAGCAGGATTTCCGTCAGAATTGATCTACAACCTCCAATGAAATTTCGTCGCGGCAAGTTGTCTAACAGCGCGTATCGTCTCCGCAAGGAAAAGCACCTATCGACGAAAATTTTTGCCCAAGGAACAGATGTCGTACTACCATACAAGGAAAAAAGCGCTAGAAAATGGAAGACGTATAGCAACGAAGGAAATTAGTTATCTGAGAAGTATTGATGAAGTGATCATATGAGGATTGAAACAATAACACTAACATGCAATGCAACGAAGTCAAGGAAACAGAAGAGAAAATTCACGTAAGAATTTTTTTTTCTTTCTCTTTATTTCAAATTGATAAGTACTAGTTCCTATATGACATTTATGCGAATGATATACAAAATATGAATACAATATAAAACAGTTGGCAAGTATAAATATTTTAATGTCCGCTGAAAAGAAGTAATCATTATTAATATTCCTTAGACTATTGAAAAGAATTGTTATATATAGTTCTTGTATTTTAGTAAAGATACAGCCTCAAGAGGAGAAGGCATTTTTTTTAAATTTCTTTTCCTCAAAGTGAAAATGTTCAAACACGTTCATTATTTATACCATTCTTCGTCTTACGGAATGAGTCAATTTGTTATATTTTTTTCTTCTAACACGAAGACTTTTTGCATGTACAATGATGCATGCTAACCATTTTTAATGAAATAAATCAACCTAGATTTACAAAATATTTCATTATTTTTTGCCATTTCGTGCTGCTCTGCCTGCATGATGTCTTTTTCTCATGACAAAATACATGTATAAGAAGATTTTTCCTCTTATGAACTTCTATGTTAAAATATTGTTAACGCATTTTGTACATTATAACCAACTGAAACCTTTTCTTGGATTACTGTAGCTGTGGATGTTATTTTGAACATGCTGAATTTGGATCCCCATTTCCATATAGCCCTATTAACTTATAATACTCTCCTTTGTATACCTTCCCGGGGATAGTCGCTAGTTTAAAGTTGGGCATAATTGTGTTTTGCCCACTGTAGACCTACATTATTCATGTCAACTGCTAGTGTTATACCTACATTACGCAGCATTTTTCCCCTTCAAAAGAAAAACAGAAAAGAAAAGATATTAATTTTAAAATAAAGTACAATTCTCAAATCATATTATGACGGTACTGATTTATTGCTGGTTTATTTACTTTCCTTTTCTACGATCAATGTTCTCTCATGTATACCGTCACAATAACTGGCCTCACTCAGTTTGCAGACGAATAGGTTACAAGCCTACTTAAACGTGCAAACACACGGATAATAATTGTCAATGCATATGCAAATGAGGAACTTTCTACAACTGCATTAAAAATTGAAAGATATACTGCTTGTAATACATATTGATGCACCACGTTTTTATCCTTTTTTATAAACAATGACTTCATAAATTAAAAATACTTGTTTATATTTGAACAACACTAAGAAGATCAAAAAATAATGTTATGAAAATGATATGTAAACATCAAAACCTCTAATTTGAATACGCACTGTGTGGATGAACACGTGGGTATCCATATGCGAAGTACAGGTATACAAGTTATATGTAAATCGCAACCTCGATTAGCCTTTCCCTGCTCGAAAATTCTTCGCACTATCTCACTGTGTCTAAACTCATTTATTTTTGTCTGAGCAGGGTAATTGTCTGTTAAACAACTTATGTGAATGAGAGTCTTTATACGATTCGCAATACAATGCCTTTGTCCATTTTGTCATTCTCAACTGGTACACTACGCCTATTTTTATTTTATATATTCTCTTCACCTTGGCAGGATCAGTATTCCTTTTTTGAATGATTGTTAGGAAAGAAGTGATATGTGATTCATATGTAAAGTTTCCTTTGGCTTCAATTGATTTTCGTTTTTACAAACCACTATCTGGGCATTTCGGCCGTTATTTTTGAAACTAGATCATCTGAACAGGTGGTTCACATGGATATGATTGTTATTGTTGTATTGTATAGGCTACTAATGCTGCCTATTAATCTAGGGTCCTCATTCGTCGTTATCAGGCAGATGTCAGGGAGACAGAACATGCTTTGTGTATCTCATGTCTATTTTTACATGAATCTCTGGCTTAAATCCTTTCCATTCCCTGGCAAACGCTTGGACGCTATTTCATTGATATGTAAAGTTTGATAATTGATCTCACTTATGTTGCCCAATCAGGGTTGCGGATGTTTAGGTTATGTTTTCAAAGCATGTCGTGCCATCACAGCCTATGCAAATGAGGATCCTCTTTCATATACTTTGCATGTCAAGCTTCATAACCCAAGCATTTCACTAAACATGTTTTATTTACCATGGTATTTTTGACACCCTTAAATTAACGCATTGCCTACTGGAACCGGGTCCCCCTCCCCCCGTATACAGTTTATGAAAATTTGATAATTCAACGGGTAAATAAGGGGTATTTCTATCATGTATACATGTTTTTACAATATTACGATATATATGCTAAATGTTATGCTTCCTCGTGCTAATTCCAACTTAGTTGGTGAAGGTACAAGACCATTATGTTATATCAAATACCTGTGCAATTGAGGATCCCTGTTTCCTTCAGATTTGTTAAGCTTGTTCGTTTTGTGCATCTTGTCATCCCGTGCCCTCGGCATACTTGAATATCATTTATCTCGATTGTGTTTTTTTCTCTTCATCTAAGCAAGGACACCTGTCCATACATAATTGTTAGGAAAATTTTGACCTGTTATTTATAGGTAAATTTCAAGTTATCTTCGCTTCAGGTGTCATGCCAATAATTTTTTTTCCTGTATAGATTGGTCACGTAAGGTCCTCATTTGTAATTCATGGGTAACATGCGTTTGTGTACCTTGTCAACCCAGGCCTACGTTTTCACTGTACTGTGGATACTTGTTGAATTCCCTTTCCCTTACCTGGCAACTGATGTGTTAATATGAATTTTCAGATAATGATCTCGCTCTTGTATACAGGCGTCATGTTATCAAATGAAATACTTGGAGGAAACAGATTATGAATCACGTGAACATGAATATGCGAATGAGGATACCGCGTCACTCGTCCTACGATTTACTGTTTATTTTGCCTTATACACGTATTATGATCCAAATTAAGAGTAGGCCTTATTGATACATACCCAGAAACCATCAAAGTGTAATGATTGTCCATGTATATGAGCTACATGGGTTTTTTCCCCCCTTTTCAACGCCAGATTTAAATTCTTTTCTTTTTATTGATGCCATTCTGTCCATCTGTTTGCCTATATCATCCCTTTTTCCCGTCTCAAGTCTCACTTCTTTATGTACAGTTTACATGGTTTATAGGCCTACCAGTGCTAAAGTATAATTTCAATTGACTGCATAAAATTATCAACACCTTAAATTTGAGCTTTTTCTTTTTTCTCATCAAATCTGTAGCTATTTGCAAAATGTATTTTTACCTATTTTTTTCTTTAAAAGGAAAATAAAAAGATTTGAATAGTGTTAATTGCCACCAGCCCCTGGTCTGTCAATTTGTCACACGCAAACATGTACACACACACAACTCGACACATAACTACAAGCACCTCTCTTTGCACTTGCACGCACCAAGCACTCCGAATTCATTATATCGTATTGCATACCAATTTGTTCTTCATTCATGGATCTGGATGATATATTGAATTATGAACTATTTACATCCCAGAGCAAATACTATACTGCAAAAGAATTCATTTCTACTTTTAATTCAACGAAATGATAAACCAAAACTTTTCAGCTTAGTACACATAAATATCCGAAGTTTGCAAAAGAACTTTGATACTTTCAATAAGTTTTTATCTATATTAAATTCATTTCCGTTTTTCTATAATAGCTTTGACAGAGACATGGTTACACTCAACGACCCCTCCTATATTTGATATTTGGAATTACACATTTAACCATATAGATCGCAAAAATGGTAAAGGAGGCGGTGTCGCGTTTTACATTCTCAATAATATTTGCATTATAAAGTGAGGCATAATATTAAAATTAACGGCATAGAAACCCTATTCATAGAAATTGTTGACGGTAACTATAAAAATAAAATAGTCGGTGTAATTTATAGACCACCAAACAACGTAGCTGATACATTTTAAAATAAATTCGAATCATGTCTTGAAACCGTATCTCGAGAAAACAAAGATATTTACCTCATGGGTGATTTTAATATGGATCTCTCTTTGCCTTACACTGCCGTTGGGCAACATTTTACGAATTTATTATCATTATTTTCTTTCAACCCTCATATTATCAAACCAACGAGGATTACAAATACAACACATACAACAACTGACAACATTTTCTCAAACGTACTAAGTACAGATAGTAATGGAATAATATGTAACGATATCTCAGACCATCTACCAATTTTCACGATAATGTTCAGATAAACGCTTAGATCAACTTTCAAATAAAGAACACATTACTCGACGAAAAGAAACCAAACGCAACATAGAGTCCCTAAAAAAAGATTTGAGTATAGAAAGTTGGCAAGATGTTTTTCATTAGACAAATGTTAATAATTGATATGAAATATTTATAAAAACACTTCTTCATTACTATGATAAAAATGTGCCTCTGATAAGAATAACCTTCAGCAAAAAGAAGAATAAACAACCGTTGATCACTCAAGGAATAATAAAATCAATATTTACTCGTAATAGATTATATAAGATATCCCACTTAAATCACCTACTTTGGAACATCAAAACAAATCGTAACTTTTGAGATAATTGCGTTTCGATGCTGTACCGACGGCCAGAACTACGCGCTTTGAAGCAAAGCATGGTATTGTTGGGATCATTGTAAAGCTTGAATTCTGAACGTTTTATGTTTGGTTAGGGACGTTTCCAACAGTAAAATCATTGTTAAAGTATTGTTTTGTAACTCCGTTAATAGCCATGGTAAATTTGAATTATTTTAATGGAAATAGTGATAGCGTAGTGGGGATGATCATGATTACTTTGTAGGCCTATTATATCGATGCCTATTATGCATAATTTTAGTAGCAATGATGGCGTATACAGCTCTACCCAGTTGCAAGGGCCCAGTTGTATGTCAGGAAAACGTGTGAATCCAGAAAGGACACAAATTTCAAGAATTTTGTGAAGTGATATTTCATATTGTTTAGAAGTAATTTTATTTAGACTTACAATATCATTAAGAACAATTTTTCACAATGAAATCCAAACCGAAAAGAGTTTTTTTTTTCTTCTTTTGCTGAAGCAGGCCCATCCGGACATCCGCCCCCCCCCCCCCCCCATTAGTAGCAGGCCAATAAAGTGAGACTTTGGGGCTTTGTTCTTGACTAATCCCAAAGACCATGCGTTGTGTATCACAGAAAAATCATTGGGTGGTACCAGGGTGGGAGCCCTGACAGAATTTTGTCCATTTTTCATCGTCCAATATTGTTGTTGTTTACTTGCTTACAAAGGGAAGTGACAAAATGAATTTAGTTCGTGCTTTGTCATCCTGTATTGATCCTACTCTCATTTTATGACTGAATAAACTGATTCCTTCGTAATAAAGTCAAGCACCATTTCATTATTTGGAACAAATCTCTTTTGGAGATGACCTTTTCTATACCTGAAAATTACACATTTATCTCTGACAATGCCCTGATCATATCTGTCGAGGGATATTTTAGGTAAGACAAAAATAACTTTAATAAATGGGATATACGGCTTATTACTATTAGTTTCAATTTGTTTTGTTCACATGAACCGATCAGCCTTCCCCCCCCCCCCTCCCCCTATTTTCCCCCTGTTTTAAAAGATTAAGCTATATGTATATGCGTGACATTGCAATATTCGGAATTTTTGATGGTGGTTTCTTTTTCATTGTGAAAATGACCCAAGTATGTATCCAAGTCTGAAAGTGGACAAGATACAGAAAAGGGGTATGAAAAGAAGGGACAAACGAACGGAGGGAAATGGAGATTATGGAAATAAAAATATAAAAAAGTAGGGAAGAGGGAAGAAGGAAGAGGGAAAGAAAGGGAGAATATTGAAGCGAGATGGACAGGGAGAAGTTAAATATACTGGAGAAAAAGTGGGAAAGTGGGAAAGAGAGAGAGAGCGAGAGAGATAGAGGTAGACAGACAGAGAGATCCTCGGAGAGAATTTTACCTATATTCTGCTGTTTTGTTTTTTTTTCGCTCTAAGTATTTTTTAAAGGTTCTATGAAGAGCATAATTTTTCTTTCAAACAAAAGCTATAGAAAATATAGCAATAATGAATAGCTTTTAATACCATCCCGCTTTCTCAACAGCTCATTCAAAGATGTAATCACATCATTTCAACATCTTGAACAATCCTTCCCATCTCTCTCACGATCTTTAATTCGCGCCCATCCCAGCATAATCAACTCATTATATTTTGATAAAACATTAAAGTATAAGTTGGCTTCAATGTTCAATTTATTTACAATTATAAATTCTTTGAATTCAATAATTATTGCAGCTCCTGCAATATAGAGCGTAAGTAATACATCGTTTCCATTAACATTTTTCGTTTAACGTAACCAACAGCCGTTTGAAGTTTTTTTTTCAAAAATCCTGTTTCCTGAGAGTAGTGGATGAGGTATACCACCAGTAGAAGTTAATGATTCGCAAATGAATTCAATTATGATAATTACTGTACTACAGTCATACTACTTCTGCTTTACTACTATTTTTGATAAAGTGAACAAAATCATAAATCGTATTTTTTATACAATGCTCTGGCATTCATTTATTCTGTTTATTTTGTTTAATTCATTTGTTCTTTTATTGATTTACTTATATACTCATTTATTTATCTATTTATTTATTTACTTATTTATTCTTTTATTCATTTATTTGTTTATTCTTTTATTCATTTATGTATTAAAGTATCTATTTATTGCAGTCCTAAACTACTTTAAACTTTGTATATCATTAGTAGTAGTAGTAGTAGTAGTAGTAGTAGTATAGTAGGTGTAGGTGTATTCACTTTAGCAATTCATTAGCATCCTAAACCCAACGGATAATGCATGCACTTGTGTTGCGCGCATACAAATTGTGATTTTACGAAGCGTCATAAACCCGCGCGAATGCGTTTTATAATGCCGTCACAATGCTTTAGGCCACTTCGTAAAATCACTTTAGCTGATATGACGTATCGATCGAATTTTCAATTGACTCTTATTCTTAAAATAATCAAAATTTTGGTCTGAAATTTGGTGAGTCGGTAGAATTGAGGACGGGCTTTCAGAATATCAATAAATCTTAGTTCCGAAAATTTGACCGAAAAATGAGGTTTATGACGGTTCGTAAAATCAGCGACGAAATATAAAATATGCCGTAATAAGCTAACTTATATTATACGCTTAGCACGAAAATCATACTTTTCTGACAAAATTGAAAGCAATAAAGACAATCACAAAACATTATGGCATACAATTAATAAAATGTTAGGTAAAAAAGGAGAAAATGCACAAAATGTTGAATTTTTAGAGAATGGAAATTACATTAAAGTCACTGGTCTTATTGCCGATGCATCCATCTGAAAGATCTGGTGTGAGGTCGAACACAAAGAGGGTATACCCCCGATACCTCCGATCAATATATAATCCTTTGTCTGTGAAAAGTCTTTTGGTTCCCATGAACAGAGAATTGTAGGCGTGAATGTAGCTCTGTCCTGGTCCCTCTTTGAAGTTTGGACCTAGAGGTTGCATCGGTACTATTTCTCCGTCCACCGTGATGGAAATGAAGTTGAGGTTGAGGTGTTTGAAGTTATATGGATTCTTTCCGTACATACCATTGTAGGCATCGGTGTCCACAAATCCGACAATAACATGATGGACATGCTGCCGGCGGGCAGTGAGAATGCTTTCACGTGGACTTTATTGAGGGGATATTTTGCCGTCATCTTTTCCATGGTCTTTGCGTGCGGAACCATCAGAGTCGGGTTCGTCTTTCCCCTCCGGACGTAGAGAGCAGCTGAAACAATTCTGACTTTGTACCCTGCGTTGGCGTCAGACGATAAGAGCGAGAAGGCATCCTTACTTCTTTTGAATTTGCGTTTCAGGTCCACGCATGGTACCAACAATCTTTCTTGAAAAAATCGATCAGCGTAAACCGGTCCAAGTAGCGGGAGGAGCTTGCTCTGTTGAATGAACGATGTTTTTTTTCAGTCCTGAATTAGCATTTCCGTCGGGTAGATTTAGGTTGGCGATGTCCATTTTCCCCGCCTCATCTTTGCAGAAGAGTTGTTGAGTAAATTGAGACTCCTTGGTTTCCGAACCGTAATGCAACAACGCTTCAATGTATGCCCTGTAAGGGTAGGTGTTGAAAGCTTGGGACACAAGTTTCTCGTTTAGCATGACATCCATTTGGCTGAAAAGAGACAGTAAGAAGACATTGACTTGACCCACTGGAGATTCATCCAATAAATTGGTGTTGTCACGATTTGTCACTTTCACCATGACTCGGAGCATCGTCTGAGAGAGGTCCACATATTCTTCTGAAGTCCCAGCGACGTTGAATTCGATATGGCCCTCATCGGTGATACTGCTGACAGAATGATACTCCACCCAAGGTCCTTTCACAATACTCATTTATGTAGAAGGTACCGTGAACAGGTCCGATTCGGTCTTACAACAGAGGTCACTTTTTTATGTAACAGTGCCATAGTGAAACTGTGTGTCGTAAGTTCATTAAAAATGTCTTGCAATCGAGCTGTTTTCGACTTGGTCTTTTTCGATGTAATGACACGTTTTTTCCCCCGTCGTTGTTTTTTTAAAACTCTTTTCACCAGTAACATCTTGGCTCCCCCTTTTTAGGCGCCCTACTTTGTTTTGAATTCCATGAAGAGTTGGGGAAGCCTACCTTTTCCCAGCACTAGCGACGTGCTTCTTCGTATAGCCCCTTTCAAATTTTGTCCGCTGAGTGAGGGTGTCATTCATAATATTCAAATTTGAATATTATGAATGAAAAACCCGTATTCATGACTTCTTTACCCAAGGCGGACGCCCCCTTTTTGACAAGCGGTTTTGCCATGGGAAATGCCCAAACATGACCAAACTCCCAAGACCGTGACCTCTCTGCATGGGTGCACCTCTAAAGACGGGTAAACCAGAGCCAATCTGGCGGTGAAATATTACAATAGGGCGAACCATTTTATTTTGTGTTCTTTTTTAATTGAGAGGGGAAGAGCGTTCTCTGAAATGTAACTTCATTATGACTTTCCCTCGTTCAAATGGCACAACTTCACCCGTTTCATTCGTTAATATAATATCTATCGTTTCGAACTGGTACAGTTTTAGAGGAACATAGTGAGGGGAACTGTAGGTACAAATGATGTTGTCCGACTCTTTGTTCGGAAGGACAGCGGCGGTTCTCAAAAGCGGTACGGATTCATCCCCCATATGATGATGTTGTACAATATCCGAATAAACATAAAACGTGTGAAAGTACATGTGAACGTCTATTGGGAGAGGAATTAAAGTTGATTCTGTAAGATAACATTGTCCCCTGAATCCCATCATCCTCGCTAAACTACACGGTATCATCACGGCCTTCTCTTCTGCAATTTGTATGTAACACTTTCGCATTGTGCGTTTTTAAAAGAACCCAAATGAAGAGCGGATCTGTCTATCCACAACACCATTGATGACGGTAATAAGTTCTTCTCCAGAATGGTAATAACCTTCTGGTAAAATAATCGATGATACCAACGGCACACCGTCTGAATCAACGCTTTTACTGTAGACAGTAAAGACGTTATTGCTCTCGTTGACATTGTTCCACGTTCGTTGAAACTGGATTTCTGCCAGACTAACCTCATAATCGTCATTCAGAGTAATATGACCATGCAGTTTAGTTGTATACTGGTAGGTTTTGTTATTGAGATAATAGGCCATGGAGCTGTTGCTCGGCAACGTGACATAAAAATGGGAGCCCATTTTAGATACACCCTTCTCTCAAGATAAACGGCTGGTAAAATGGTTTTAAGTACCCACTGTTACGATGTTTAATGGTTTGTCACGTTCTGCACCCAGCTATCAAATTCTTTTCCATATCCTTCCCAACGAACCAAATATTCCTTCTTTCCTCTGCGTGTACGTGTACGCAGTATTTTTTCAATGTTGTACTTGTCACCCTTCTTTTTCAACAATTTTTAAGTTCATGTTCATAAAATGTCCCTTTTATTTGCTTGCCATTGTAATCGTTCACTCTGTAAACGGGTATCTGTCTTTTATTCCGTCCACTAATTGTAAATATTTGTCGCGAGTAATTGGCCTCGTACCCCTTTTCAAACCTCATCTTTGTTTTAATGATGCGAACTGATCACCCAACTGGTACTTGAATAGGTGGGTCTTTCTTTTCTTTGGGGGTTTATTGTTACGCCTTTTGTACAGGTTATTCAAAGCCCGTTTCTGATTCTCGATACTGACATCTATCGGTTTCATGTTAATGCTTGACTGGACCGTATTGTTGTAGCCTTCGACCAAATCTTTCAAAATATCGATGTATTTAAACGAGGTTTTTGAAAGTGAAGTATCGGCACATCTTTGTAAGGAGTGTCCTATTGAACCTCTCCGAAATGCTCGCTTTTGTCTCATTTTCTGTCGTATAATGATGAATGTCTTTTGCCTTCAGAAATTGCTGAAACTTTTTATTTTTAAATTCGGAGCCTTTGTCCGTATGCAGCATGATTGGCACACGGCCCTCATGTAAAATTGTATCAAATGCACGGACAATGTCCTTCCCCGTCTTATTCTTAAGGGGGACCACCCAAGCATATTTTGATATTACCCCTATACATGTCAGTAAATAATGGTAATTTCCATTGAATTTTTAAAGTTTTGCACATCTACTAAGTCTGCCTCCCAAATCTCATCCAACCCCCTCACTCTCACACATTTCTTTTGAAAGCCTTTCTCGCTGGTGCATGCAACGTGTAAGCATCTTGTTGTGCTAACCAATCCTTCACTCTCTCCAAACTGGCATTCTCAACCCCGGGTCTCAACCCTATTTCTTTCACCGCCTTCCACAACTTTTGTACACCCTAAAAACTGGCTGGATGGGTAGGATCATAATATATCTCCTTTAATACTTTCTCTAAAAGACCCATTCTCTCAACCTCACGGACACACCGCAAAGCCCACAAATGCAAACATCATTCAATACACAATGGTTATAATGAAAGAAAACGTTTCAACATTGAAATCGAAATTGAAAATTTTTACATGAAATTTAATTTCGATTAATATTTACATATCTTCCTAATTCATCAGCAAAATATAAATTCACAAACATTTCTTTGTAATCTTTTCATTTGCATTCACTTATATAATTTCTTTGCTTTTAATGATTATCATACAAGTGATCTTAATATCTTTCTCAAGCGATGTAAAAATATATACATATGAGACATTCTTTTCAATCCGTTCAAATCCGTGTTATTCACTACATTATATACATTATACTGTCATGGTCATAAAATTTTCATTACAAACGGTTCAAATCGAGATTATTAATGTAGTACATGAAAGGAACAATTAGTTTCATGATGATGATGCATACACGAGAAAAACGAATTGGTAGTGCATCTGGCTAGTCAATGTTGTAATGTTGAAGTCCGGCAATGAAAATATGCAGAAAATCCTGCTTCTTCTCTTGAGACAGTTGTGCATGATGCGAAATGAACATGAAATAACAAACCGCTGCCAAGCAACGTCTGTAGCTTTGTTGGTGGTTCTCTGGTAGTAGGCAATGTTATATGATATAGTTTGTGAGTCGTTGGAGATCGTCCCCTTCTTTGATCATGATACAATCCAGACTTTGAAACGTTGGCATGCTGGTTATGGCGTAGCATTCGGTCATGATTGATGAAATGTCCAAATAACCCTCGCGTATTTGTCGTAATATGGAGGCGACCATCTTTTCGTTTAGACAGAGTCTGCCCTTCTTCGACCTCCGTTCTGTGCTGCCGGTCTTGGTAGCCTCACTTAGTTAGCTTATAAAATTGCTTAGTCAGTCAAATGATTTTTTCTGAAGCCATAATTGTTGGGAATTAATAGAAAAGGAGTATAAACGTTTGTAAACAATTTTTTCAAGTATTGTAGAAAATTAAAGCTTGGCAACAACGAGGTTGGGCGATAGTTTGCAATATGGCATGGGTCATCTTTTTCATATATTGGAATTATTTTTGGCAAGTTGTAGTGAATCAGGAAAAATTCCCTAGGAAAGAGATAGATTGAAAATATGTGCCAGCGGGGAAGCAAGGAAATGAATAATTTGTTTTAATAGATATACACTTATTCCATCATGGCCACTAGATTTAGAAGGACTTAGAGATCGAACGATTTCTAAAACTTCATGAACATTCGTTGGATTAAAAAATAATGAGTGCTCAGTATGATTATTTAAATATTGTGAAAAATCATTATCATTAGTAACAATCTTTGAGCCAATTTTGGGCCAACATTAGTGAAATATGTATTAAATGCATCGGCAATAAAACCAGTGTCTTTAATGTAATTTCCATTCTCTAAAAATTCAACATTTTGTACATTTTCTCCTTTTTTTACATAGCATTTCATTAATTGCATGCCATAATGTTTTGTTATTGTCTTTATGGCTTTCAATTTTGTCAGAAAAGTATGATTTTCGTGCTAAGCGGATAATAGAAGTTAGCTTATTACGGTATATTTTATATTTGTTTTGATGTTCCAAAGGAAGTGATATCTTGTATAATCTATTACGAGTAAATATTGATTTTATTATTCCTTGAGTGGTCCACGGTTGTTTATTCTTCTTTTTGCTGAAGGTTAATCTTGTCAGAGGCACATTTTTATAAATATTTCATATGAATTATTAACATCTGTCTCATGAAAAACATCTTGCCAACTTTCGATACTCAAATCTGTTTTTAGGGACTCTTTGTTGCGTTTGGTTTCTTTTCGTCGAGTAATGTGTTCTTTATTTGAAAATTGATGTAACCGTTTGTTATCTGAACATATCGTGAAAATTGGTAGATGGTCTGAGATATCGTTATATATTATTCCATTACTATCTGTTTTTAGTATACGTTTGAGAAAATGTCAATTCTATGGAAGTATGATGTCATAATTCATATTTTTCTTATTTCATATTCCCATGTTTCATATTTTTATTGTTTGCGAAGACATAATCCATATGTCATATTTCCGAAATTCATATTTATGTTGTGTTATGATGTCATATTTCATATTTCCATAATTCATATCTATATTTTCATATTTTATGGATCATATCTAATCCAATTAATATTTTCTAAGAGGATTAAAATTCATACTCTATGGTTAAGAACAAGAGGATTATTTCATCATACATATTTCTATTGTTTGGAATAATAGTGATTAGTTATGACGTTATACGTACACTATTACTACTTACAATGGATCATGCTATACTATTATGTAAATTAAAGACATATGGCATCAGAAGGATCGCACTTTCCTGGTTTAAGGACTATTTAGATCATAGGCGTCAATATTTCAAATCCAAATCATCTAATATATGTACTGTGAAATGTAGAGTACCACAGGGCTCAATCTTAGGTCGCTTGCTGTATTCTATGAATGATATTGTCAATGCATCACCATTACTATCATACGTTTTATTTGCAGATGATACTAACATATTTCATTCATACCAAAATTTAAACATGCTTTTCTACAACTCTGAATCAAGAATTAAAGAATTTATCATTGTGGTTTAAATCCAATAAACTCTCCTTCAATATAAACAAAACAAACTTCACGTACTTTAAACACATTAATTCTACCCATGTATTTCGTAATAATATTTTCATTGATGACATGTCCGTTACCGAAAAACAAGAAACAAAATTTCGAGGTATATTGATCGACTTAAATGTAACTTGGAATAGTCACGTTCGTAACATTAGCATGTTGGTAGCAAGAGGCATAGGCATTTTATATAAACTGAAATATTATCTTTCTCAAAGATCACTATTAATGCTTTATAACTCATTTATTTTGTCACATATATCGTACTGTAACATAGTAAGGGGAAACAGTAACAAAATTAATATAGACACCATATTGCGTCTTCAAAAGAAAGCACTCCGTATCTGTTCTCTCATTAGTTAGCCCATACTGATCATATATTTTATAAGTTTAAAACATTAAAAATTAACGATATTCACACCTATCAAACTGCTTATATTTATGTATAAATTTTCCACCAACGCTACACCACTATCCTTTTAGAATTGTTTTATCTACAACAGAGATGTCCATTCCTACCATAAACGACATTCATCAGATCTTAATTTAACAAATCCAAAATTAATCATAGCTCAGAAAACGATAAGACATCACGGTCCAGATGTTTGGAATAATTTACCTTTTGATATTAAACACGCCGTATCCCTATTTCTTTTAAAGCTTCTTTAAATAAGTATTTACCATCCACTTATTCGTAAACTTCTCACCTGCACGTGCCCACTTGCACACACTTCGCCTCACCCCCTTCCTTCCCCCTATCCCCCTTTTTTGTAGTAATTTTTTTTTTTCAGTTAGTGACATCGCTTTTATGATATAGACATTTATATTCATTATGGTTTCCATGTAGCCCTTTCCACTGGCTGCTATACATTCAAGCATTTTGCTTAAGCTAGCTGGTCCCTGCATTCTTTTTTCTTTTCTACTTGTTCATTTCTACTTATAATCATGTCTTTATTCTGTTGTCATTTGTTATTTAACTGTCACATTTGGAATTTGATCAATTATGTTGTATATTTCTTACTATTATTTGTAAATTTGTTATTTGATTTGACAATAAATGCAGAAACTCCTGCAAAAAAAAGAAAATCTTAATGGTCTAACTGGTTTTCCCTTCTAGGTATAAGTGTTTATAAACATTACAGCAGTATCAGGCCACCTGTGGCCTGATGTCACATGAACTTTTTTTCTCTTTTTTTTTTTTCTTTCAAACGGTTGAAAAATTAATAGCCTACGGTCAAAGTTCAGTTCTTTTGACATAGATTTATGACCATGTACATGGTAATCATGATCAGAAGCGTATACGCAGGGAACAATAAACGCTAGCTGTACTGTTGAAACAGGGAAATGTGGTTGAACCATATGAGTACACAAGACACAATTCAGATTCTCCCTAGTCTACTGACGCAGACTGTAACATGATATATGGCAGCAACACATCCTGCATCCTGGATCCTAGCTCACGCAATTTTATAGAAATAATGGAGGATATGCATACATGTATATGTCTGTAATCCCCCCCCCCCCCCCGAATAAATGCTGGTAGCGTCTGCACGGATGTTAATAGGGTCTGCATGAGAAAGCTTATTTAAATTTAACCACTGCAATATAACCTTTCCAAAGGTTGAAGAAAAAAAAAAACTTGGGCTAGGGTATAGCACAACTATCAAATTACATGTATTCTCCGTGATCTCAGAACAAAATATTTCATGAGCAGCGTCAGTATATCAAACTACCCCCCCCCCCCCGCTATTATATAGTATACGCCACGTGCTTTTGACTAGCCCCTACATTTTGCTCCTGTATTTTACACATGACTATAGCGTATTTATAATAAGCGCTGATGTCATACAATCCCCCCACATCACAAATTGGGAAACCCCGCAAAGAACATGTTTACGTTCGAGAATGACGAGACGGTTGGGAAGGGTTGTGCCAAGTATGCAATACTCAGTGTCGCTAATAGTCTTGCTCAAAAAGAAAACAAGTTCCTCACCCCCTTGGAAAAGAATAGCTAAAATGCATGTTACATTTCAGCAGAATTCTACTAGCTGATCAACGTATTTGAACAAAATATCCCTACTTGATTATAGCCTGTATTGACATATAGCGTAACTCAAACTATTTTAGCACTTTTGAATGAAATATCCTTCCGCAATATGAAGGTCAGGGTTCGTTCCTAACCTGCAAAATAAAACCTTTATCTTGAACTCAAATCTAACTGGCATTTGTTCTAGTGGTATCATTGGTGTAAATGGCATGGCCAAACGTTTTATCACATTTCTTACATTTAGAAAAATATTACCCTCTGTCATCAGTAAACAAGTTTCACCTGGAATACGCTCCAAAAATTATTCACCCACATTTGTTAGGTGTAAAAGTACTTCAGCAGAGACTAGTACTTGTTTAAAGCTAGAATCACAGTTAGATCTTTTGACAATAATTGTTCATCTTTGCTTTAATACAAACGAAAAAAATTCAAATGGATGCAAGCCTGTAATGCTCTTAAATCCCTAAAGCACATATCTAAAAATCGACCTCCTTGGGAGATGTAAGGCTTAAGATTAAAGCCTTGGTTTGCAGCAATGAAATTCCTCCCGAATGTTGATCTTAGCTATAAATAAGTAAATACAGATGTTACGAAGAAATCGACGATAAATCGTGCAAGGATATTGTTTAGACAGTATTAAAAGCTGCATTTCCAATCCAGATCAAAAGGGATATTTTTTCCTCATATTGGATGTAGACCATACCATAGCAAGTCGTGTCTGTCCCGGATGCGAAATTTTTTCCCAGCGAACTTTTTGTCCCTTGCGCATGCGCAATATTGTAGACTAGCATAATTGCCGGGTTTAAATTTCTAACGGGCACCCGCTGAGCGTCAACTGCTTGTGGCGCATTGGCCCAAAACGGCTATATTTCACTCGGTAAAATAGTCAAGGGTTCGAATCCTCACGCAGATATTTTTGCCAATTGGAATTGATAATTGCGTTTATTCCGTTAACAGAATGCTTAAAGTATAACAGATATTCTTCAATCAAGTTACCTATAGACCAATTTCACAACGCAAGAGGGCAGCAGACTGTTCGACACAGTTCGACATACTGCGGTGGGCGCTCCAACTTTTATAGTACACAAGTCAATAGCGCGTTATGTACATTCGTTCGATTTTTTGTCTATTTTGAAGAATTTACGCAGATTTCTTTTAATATTTGCAATGAGGAATTGTCAGGGAAGTTCAGGTCGCAGCTGTGCGGTGCTCGAGTGCCACAAGAATTGGAGAAAGTTTAAAAATTGGAAGCTAACTGAGTGCGAAATTCACTCGCTTTTGACTCCTGAAGCCTGTTTGTGTGAGAAGCCGTAATCCCTACACAGGTTTCCGTAAGCAATGCGAAGGAATCCGTCGCCAGTGGGTAAAAGTATCAACAGAAAAGACTTTGAAGTCAAGAAACATTATCATTATGTACTTTGGCGTAAAATTTAATGAGTGAAAACATGACTCTGTAAACAGGGTAAGATTGAGGGCTCCCGTTTACTACGGCTTCTATGCTGCAATCGAACTGACAGAACTAAGTTGAAAAACTATCGAAAGTACAAAAATACATCATACCTTCATCTGTCAGATATGGTCATTGTCTTATCTCATGTACCCATGTATCCATGCTTTATTTTATTGATCTAGAATAAAGTAAATGGAACAATATTAGGGCATATCTCATATCTTACATTCATTTTGTACACAGAGCCAATCGCGGTCAGCGCGCTTGCCCACCGCAGCAATGGCGTCGCCGATAGAGGGCCAAATACATTAACCGGAGGTGAAATTGGTCTATACACACTCTTCGTTTGACACCCTCAGGTGCAGGTCTCGCCAGGGACGAAAAGTTCGTAGGAAAAAAAAACTCGCATCCCAATTCTATTTACACTATTTTTTAAAAAAAATTTCAGAAGAAAATCCTACAAGTGCAGCTCTGGTGACAGATGGAGTCCAAGTTGTCATCGCCCACTTACGATCACCGGCACCAGCAGTGTAGCTATGCACGATCGTACTAGGGAAGGGATAAAAATCTGAAAACAGGAAAATTATAACTAATTTTGTTATTTACTAAATAAATCTATGTATCCAGGGGCGTAGCTAGACTTTTTTCAGTGGGGGGGGGGGGGGGGGGGGCGGGGGTGTAGAGGCCACTGATTACCGACAAAAAATGGCACCGATTACCGACGACCAACGTCTATTACTTCAACTGTATAAAGCCCATGGGGCACTTTCAATCATATGCCTCTATCACATTTTCCTTCGTCTCTCCTGTACATTTTCATTCAATTTCAACCAGATTTGGTGACTTTTGTATTAGCGAGCTAGAGCAGCTAGCATGGAAACTATACTCCATTTCATTTTAGAAGTGATGATTTTGCATCAACATACAAATTGGCCTGTAGGATATTTAAATCATAAATATGGTCAATTCACTTGTAGAATTCATTCGCTTTCCCCAAACATCCTGTATTTAAATAATATACGAGCGAGCAAGAAAAAAATATATATTCTCCTTTTCACGGCGGAAGTGATTATTCTTCATCGGCCTCATCAATGCACGATGGGCCTATGAGATATATACATGTATTTTGGTCACCTCGCTTGCCGAATTCGTTTGCTTTCACAATTCAACCATCTTGTATCTAAATAGTATACGAGCGAGCGCAGCGAGTGAGGAAAAATATATATACTCCTTATCATGGTAGAAGTGATAATTCTTCATCAAATTATAACCATGATGGGCCTAATAGATCTAAATAATATATTTGGTTTCCTTCGCTTGGCGAATTCGTTTGTTTTCAAAAACCATCATGTATCTAAATATTATACGAGCGAGCGAAGCGAGCTAGGAAAAATATACTCCTTTTCATGGTGGAAGTGATTATTTTTCATCAGCCTCATCAATGCACGACGGGCCTATATCTTAATTATGCATGTACATTTGGTCACCTCGCTTGCCGAATGTTTTCCCAATTCAACCATCTTGTATCTATGTAGAATACGAGCGAGCGCAGTGAGCGAGGAAAAATATATATACTCCTTAACATGGATGAAGAGATAATACTTCATCAAAATATACGATGGGCCTATCAGATTATATTTTGTTTCCTTCGCTTGCCGAATTTATTCGCTGTCCAATACCATCCTATATATAATGCGAGCGAGCGAAGTGAGCGAGGAAAAATATATATACTCCTTTTCGTGGTTGAAGTTATTATTCTTCATCAAAATAAAAGATTGGTCAAAAAGTATCTAAATTATATGTTTGGTCACCTCGGTTGCCCATTTCTTCTGTTTTTCCAAAACGATCACATGGCTGATTATCATACGAGCAAGAGCAGCGAGCGAGGAAAATGTACACTCTTTTCATGTTATTTCGTCATCAAAATACACTTTGCACAATAAAATATCTAAATGATATGCCTATTCGGTCACCTCACTTGCTGAATTCTTTCTCTTTTCCGAAACAAATCCCTTATCTGAATATTATACGGGCGAGCGTAGCGAGCGAGGAAAAATATATATAGTCCTTATCGTGGAAGAAGTGATTATTCTTCATCAAATCTACGATGAGCCTATCAGATATTTAAATTATATAATTGGTCATCACTCGCTTTCCTTTCATAAAACCATCCTGTATCTAAATATTATCTGAGCGAGCGATGCGAGCGAGGAGAAATAAATAGGCCTAGAACTCCTTTTCATGGTTGAAGTGATTATTCTTCATCAAAATACACAATGGGCCGAAAGGTATATTTGGTCACCTCGGTTGCCCAATTCTTCTGTTATTCAAAACGATCCCTTTTAGATCTGAACATTATAGAGCGAGCGGAGCGAGCGAGGAAAAATGTACACTCTTTTCGTGTTATTTCTTTTAAAAAAATATAAAAAAAACCCACTTAGAACAGTAAGCTATCTAAATCATATATTCGGTCACCTTGCTTGCCGAATTATTTTGCTTTTCCGATCTTAATGTTATACATGCGAACGAAGCGAGCGAGGAAAATATACACTCTTTTTCATGTTATTTCGTTAAAAAAAAACACTTAGACCAATAAGATATGTAAATCACCTATCTGGTAACCTCATTTGCCGAATTCTTTTGTTTTCTCCTAAACGATCACGTATAGATCTGAATATTTTACGCGCGTGTGGAGCGAGCGAGGAAAAAAACACACTCTTTTTCATGTTATTTCGTCAAAATAAACCCACTTAGACCAGTAAGCTATCCAAATATTTGGTCACCCTTGCTTGCCGAATTATTTTGCTTTTCCGAAACGATCCCATATCTGAATATTTTACGAGCGAGCGGAGAGAGGAAATGTATACACCCTTTTAGAATGAGTGTTATTTTTTTTTCAATGAAATACACTAAACATAATAACATATCTAATTTATGTATTCGACCGCCTATTTGCACAAAAGGCCTAACCATCCTGCATCTATCAGAGCGAGCGCAGCGAGCGAGGTAAATTATATACTATTTTTAATGGTAGAAGAGTTATTTCATCATCAAAAATACAATATATGTCTAGAAGATATTCCTTATTCGATCACCTTTTTTGCCAAATATGACTCTATTTGGACACATCGCTTGACGTCCGAAACCATTTCTGTTTCTACCAGGGCGAAGAGAGCGACCGACAAATAATGCAATAATTTTTATAACATGTAGATACCAGTCCGGGCCCGGTGAAGAGCTGGCTAACTCGATTACTGGACGACTTCATCATCAAGATACACAACCGTCGGTATACAGAAGAGCGCGCCAATTGCGTAATATCAAAACTTGCCAAGGATGACGAAGGAGCAAGAATACCCGAAAAAGTACAACCGGGACAGCCCTGCCTGACCCGACATGGTCCATCATTCCCCCCACTTAACGTCTGCACAGTACCCGAAAGCACAACCTCGGAACCTCTCTTTCTCTTTCCGAAACTTTTTCTTCTGTTAACCTTGTCGTCATCGGTTTTTTACCCACTTTCTTCCTTTTTTCTCTTTTTCCTTTTTCCCCTTCTCTTTTCTCTCTTTTTTTTCCTTTTCTTCCTTCTCTTTTTCTTTTTTCTCTTCTTTCCTTTTCCTTTTCTCTTTCCTCTTTCTTTTATTTTTCCCTTTTTTGTCCGCTTCCTTCTCTTTTTTTTTCTCTTTTTTCCCGACGGCCGCGCAGATTTACCTACGATATCCAGAGCAGTAAGGGGGGGGGGGTGACCCCCCCACACCCTCCCCGTTATCGACGGCCCTGTATGTATCTACCTATTTGCTAGTTTCCCAAACTGAGCCAGCATTCGAGAAAAGTTTAAGTCACAACGCGCATGCCCCAACCCGAGTAGCACCTTCCCAGTTCACCATGCGTGAGCGCACAGCCGCCATGTTCTTCTTCTTACAAACTGCCAAAGACAGTGCTTAAGACATGTTGTCGGACAAGGACGGGGGACGGCGGTAGGGACATAGGTAGATACATAGATTTATTTAGTAAATGACGAATTTAGTTATAGTTTTCCTGATTTACCACAATAAATAAATGTATCTACCCATTTTGCTAGACTAGCACGGATAAAAATCCGGGGTGGCATGTCCCAAGGGAAGGAACTAACGAGGGGAGGTAGAAGACGAAGCCGCCCTCAAAACAGAGGTAGCGAACCTCACTTCACCAGAGGGGACATCCTTTGGATAAAAGGAAGTAAAGGAATTGGGGGAACGCCAGAAGGCAGCCCGCAGAATGTCCTCCAAAGGAGTACCCTGAAAGAGCGCCAAGGACGTAGTAATACTCCTGGTATCGTGCGCCCTAGATGGATTATCTGAAATAAGAGCCTCCGAACCAACAGCCTAGATAGCTTCGACAATCCAGCGAGAGATAGTCTCACAAGAGGCTGGAGAATAAGGATGACGGGAAATGAGAAAGAGCTGAATGTTTTTACGAAAGACCTAAGTCCTATCGAAATACCACTTGAGTGCCCTGACAAAACACAAAGGCTTATCCTTGTTTACTGAGGAAAACTCAGAAAGAGGACTCAGAAACACTTCGACAGAGCCCGAACGGTCAGTTTGATTCTTGGCAATGTAAGAAGGACGAGGGATAAGGCGAACTCCTTGCCTTTCTCATCTGATATGCCCGGGCGGCGAATTTTTTTCCGTACATGGAAACGCAAATCCTCCTTGTGCGCATGTGCGTGGACTTACTTCTTGCTGGACCTTTCCATAGGCAATCCACGCAATCCCATAGACTGTCACATGCGACTCATTTACGATGGTTTGTAGTCTTCGCGCGCAGACCCTATCAGTGATACTTGTTGCGTTCGCGCAGGCACTGATTTTTCTCTCCTTCCCCAATTATGCTCATTCTTTCTCTCTTTCTTCAATGTGCTTGCACTCTCTCTGTCACTCTGTATTAGTACTACTAGTACTTATTTCAAATGTTCTGCTGAGGGCCAGAAAGCCATTTACTAAAAGCACAACAAATGCCCTTCTGGCTCTCAACCAACTATGAGATCGATGTTGCTTGTACCAGTGGTACATAGTAAGGGGAGTCTACCGCCGGAAAAGTATTGAGTCAAAATACTAAATGTATAGTTGAAAATATAATTGTATTTCCAAATGTAAAGGTATCCATCACATCATTAGAAACATACAGGCCTTTAACAAAAAAAAACAACAACAGCAGCTTAAACAATAAAGAAAGAGGATGGCAGCTCAGAAAGTTTCGTACCTCTTCTCTGCCAAAGCCGAATATAAGATTAATCAGGCAGCTTAACATTGCAATCGGTTGCATATCTGCACATCAGTTTCATATTCATTTCAGTAAAAATTATGTTTTCTCTAATTTTCGTTTATGAAAGTACAACCACAAACACCACACCGACTACATATTAAATGTAGGCCAGTAATATATGCCTGCATAACAAAAAGGTATATTAGAAAGACAATCTAAGAGTTGTATTTTACATCGACTGAGTGTTTTTGACAATGAAGAACATGAAATACTAATCAATTGCTTCGTGTTCAATGGCTGCAGAATTGGACAGCACGATTAGTGTTGTAGGTTTCCAGGGATCATCCTTCTCAACCACTTTTGAGTTCACTGCACTGGCTTCCTTTGAAACAGAGAATAATTTTTAAATTACTTGTGTTTGTGCACAAAATACTTAATAATCAAGCTCCAAAGTATTTGGGTAATTGTTTGAATTTATACACACCCACCAGAGCACTGAGGTCAGTCAGTGATCCTCTTCGTCTTACACATTAAGTTACTCGTACATTAGCTGGTGATAGGACATCTACTGTGTCAGCTTCAAAACACTGGAATGATTTGCCACTCACAATTAGACAGTCTCCATCAATTACAATATTCAGAAAGGCATTGAAAACCCATCTTTTTCGCAGTTTGTAGTTTAGGATTTTCATATGATTAATTTCGTAATTATGATTACATGTATTTGCACTCTTTGACTTATTGTAAGCGCTTTGGGCCTTATGGGAAAAACGCAGTATAAATGATAAATAATAATAAAATGTACATTGCGGTTATAATATAAACGTTAAAGTGTCTTTTTTTTTAATCTTTTCAGTTCAACTGTAATAGAAAAAAATTGTATTGATGATATTATAAAAAATGCATACAAAATAATAACTAACTACCAACCTACTACAACTACTACTTCTACTACTACTACTACTACTACTACTACTACTACTACTACCACTACTACCACTACTACCACTACTACTACCACTACCACTACTACTACTACTACTACTACTACCACCACCACTACTACTACTACTACTACTACCACTACTACCACTACTACCACTACTACCACTACTACCACTACTACCACTACTACTACTACTACTATTACTACTACTACTACTACTACTACTACTACTACTACTAATACTACTACTACTAATGCTACTAGGCTACTACTATACTACTACTACCACTACTACTACTGGTACTACTAATACTGCTACTGCTACTACTGCTACTACTACTGCTACTACTGCTACAACTACTACTACTACTACTACTACTACTACTGCTACTACCGCTACTACTACCACTACTACCACTACTACCACTACTACCACTACTACCACTACTACTACTACTATACTACTACTACTACTACTGCTACTACTGCTACTACCACTACTGCTGCTGCTACTACTACTACTACTACTCTACTGCTAATACTGCTACTACTACTACTACTATTACTACTGCTACTACTACTACTGCTACTACCACTACTGCTACTGCTACTACTGCTACTACTACTACTACTACCACTACTACCACTACTACCACTACTACTACTACCACTACTACCACTACTACCACTACTACTACTACTACTACTACTACTACTACTACTACTACTAGGCTACTACTATACTACTACTACTTCTACTACTACTGCTGCTACTTCTACTGCTACTACTGCTACTACTACTACTACTACTACTACTCTTCTACTACTACTGCTACTACTACTGCTACTACTGCTACCACTACTACTACTATTACTACTGCTACTACTACTGCTACTACCGCTACTGCTACTGCTACTACTACTACTACTACTACTACTACTACTACTACCACTACTACTACTACTACTACTACTACTACCACTACTACCACAACTACTACTACTACCACTACTACCACTACTACCACTACTACCACTACTACCACTACTACTACTACTACTACTACTCCTACTACTACTACTACTACTACAACTAGTACCACCACCACCACCACCACTACTACTACTACTGCTACTACTACTGCTACTACTACTACTACTACTGCTACCTCTGCTGCTACTACTGCTGCTACCGCTACTGCTACCACTACTACCGCTACTACCGCTACTACTACTACTACTACTACTACTACTGCTACTACTGCTGCTACTACTGCTGCTACTACTGCTACTACCGCTACTGCTACTGCTACTGCTACTACCACTACTGCTACTACTACTACTACCACTACTACTGCTACTGCTACTACTGCTACTACTACTACTACTACTACTACTACTGCTACTACTACCACTACTACTACTACTACTGCTACTACTACCACTACTACTGCTACTACCACTACTACTACTACTACTTCTACTGCTACTACTGCTACTACTTCTATTAAGGCTACAGCACTAGGCTACTTCTGCCACTAGTACTAGTACTACTACTGCTATACTACTACTACTACTACTGCTGCTGCTGCTGCTTCTACTACTTCTACTACTACTACTACTTCTACTACTTCGAGCACTAAGCACAATTCTTTGTTTAATTTTAATGTCTGTGTAGGTCTATCTACAATGCTTTGTTTACTCTTAAATTAATGCTTTTATGATTGATTACCGCACAGATTCATAATTTCAGGTGTCGGATATTTACCTTTAAGTGTTTGCATGCATGAATTTATTTCTGCAGGTTATAGGCCTTTTGGGGTCTGCCCTTCTGCGCTGCTTTGATAAAAGGAAGTAAGTGACGTGACATCTAAATTTCCCTAAATTTTAGTTGATATTTCATATTTCATCTAATATGAAAAATGAAAAATTAAATAATTCATTCTTATCATTTATGTTCATTCACAAAGTAAAACATATGATATACAATGATATTGTGTATATATGTTAAACTAAAATTGTTTGTATGATTATATTCATGCAAATGTCATTGTAGGCCTACTTCTTTTGGAAATGAATAAATATGATTTTGACAATTTAAATATGCTTTTCCTCCAGGCCAAATTTTATACATAAACACCTGCTTGTGAGATATGTTAGATCTGTATTCTATGGTGTATAGTAGTAGTAGTAGTAATAGTAGTAGTAGTAGTAGTAGTAGTAGTAGTAGTAGTAGTAGTAGCAGCAGCAGCAGCTAGTAGTAGTAGTAGTAGTAGTAGTAGTAGCAGCAGCAGCAGCAGCAGTAGTAGTAGTAGTAGTAGCAACAGCAGTAGTAGCAGTAGTAGTGGTACCCTGATAACAGACGTATGTCTTTAAGACGTCATAAAATGGTTTCAAACTGGTCCACACGTCATACGTCGTATAGATGACTATTTTACGACGGCAATACAACGTCTTATTTATGACCAATATTTCCCCACTTTTTGTTTGACCATAATATGATGTAAATTTTACGTCAAACTATTTACCACTTTATTACGTCTTCTCTAAGACCAGAATAAGACGAGGTTTTTACGTCAATTATTTCCCACGTTTTAACAACTTTTTAAAGACCACAATATGACGTGATTCTTACGTTATTTTTTACATCCATATATTGTTACCATTTTTATGGCTTTTCAAATGAGATCACAACAATCATCATTTACGACTTCTTGCTTTTTCAAGACATAAGATTTATTCAAAGAAGAAATTTTCATTTTCTACCCTGAAATGAATAGAGGAACGTTCCATGAAGAGTTTTGTCAGTGATTTTTACTGACAACTGTTATAAGCTACTGAAAATCCTTTCATTTGATCGGCTGAGAGCAAATTAGTGGGTGAAAATCACATACTTGCCAACTCTACCGATTTAGGCGGTAGACTACCACTTTTCATGGAATTTAAGCACCTACAGACTTTGAACTCTCTTTTCAGTAGAAACTACCTAATTTGATCATTTAATGGACCAAAAGTTTATTTTCATGCCTTATCATTTATTACTGGCTCCATCACCCGATATTTATCATACTTTGAAGGATTTTTTTGTTTTTATTTTCACGTATATGAAGTCATCTAACTTCAAATTTCAAAAATTCATAACAAATTTTCGAAACTATCTTAGTCTAAGTATAGAAGCAGTGTCAGTCATGCACCTTTCAAAAGCAAACATCTTATGTGCATCATTACGATTCAAAATATCGAAATTTTAAGGCAGAAGGGAGAAAAAATACCTTGGCATGTTTGGAAGCTTTGTTTTCAGTTTTCTTGGAAAATCGAGAATATTCATTTACAATGCCTTTCAAGATTTCAAAGCTGAAAAGCGGGAGCAGTGTCATCCAATTTCGAAAGCAAGAATTTAACGTGCATGATCATGATAACGCCCACTGTATTTAGTTTCCAACTATCGAAAGCTTTTAAAGACGGAAGGGAGAAATAAATGCCTTTGGAAACTTTATTTTCATTTTTCTTAGAAAAGTGAGAATAGTCACACTACCTTTCAAGATTTCGAAGCTGAAAAGCGAGAGTGGTGTCATTTTAATCACATTTCAAAAGCAAGAGTTTAATGTACATCATGATGCCCACTATTAGTTTCCAAATATCGATACGGAGGAATAAATACCTTTGTAAACTCATTTTTTCTTGGAAAAATGGGAAGAGTAAATTACATTACCTTTCAAGATTTCAAAGCTGAAAAGGGAGATGAGGAAATGGTACCTTTTAGTTTCAGAGCTTCAGTAATCAATATCCAAAACTATTTATGGAATTGATATACATAATCATTTTTTAAAGGAAAAAAAATAGTTGAATATTAGAAATAATGTCTCGCTCTGAAAGGCTGCTCCCCGGGAGATTTTGCAGAGGATTGTCCAGACGCAAATTTGGAACAAAAGTGCATGTTGAAAATAATGAGTTAAGGCTACAACGGATTGGGACAACAGATTGTGAAGACTTTCCTAAAGTGCTCTAAAATATGTTTGACTGTTCCAAAAATATAAAATCTTCCGCTCCGTCGCTACGCTCCCTTGCATACAATGAAGAAGGTAATCAGTTAATTTTCAGGTATTATAATAGTATTGGATATTTATACACCGCACATATTCACTAAACAAAGGTGCTCAAGGCGCTCTCAATATTATACCCCGGCTCAGCTAGACTACCAATTTCAGTGCTCACAGCATTTTAGGAATTTCTTCCTGCCCGTACCCATCTTCACCTGGGTGGAGAGTGGCAAAATGCAGATTAATTGGCAAATGACATAAGTGCATACTGCATATAGCCATAATTTTATTTTGTGACTATAAGAGTTAGAGAATGCAAAGTTCTAATCCTGCTAATTGGAACTACACAACGAAATGTGGGGTCAACAGTAATTAAGGAAATATTCAGGGGATCCCTCCTCCCTATGAAAAGAAAAGAAAAGAAAAATGAGCACTACTGACCCCATTAAAACAAAACAGAGAAAAAATAAGTGGATGCTTAGATCAGACCGTGAAACAGTTGTATAGAAAGTGCTTTAAAATGCAAGGTTTTTCTCTCTTGGTCACCACGTGACCGCGCATCCAGAAAGAAAGTAATTTCCTAAGAGCTTCACTAAAACGCTAGGTTTCGATCCTTTATGAAAATACAAAATTCTCTCATTCACATGTCGCCCCCTCCCCGTCGTGAAAAACCTCCCCTGATACCCCTCCAGATCCTTGCCCCCGCACTGTACCGACAAAAAAATAATAAAATTTAAAAAAAAAAAGTCTACCTCTTTTTCATTCTTCAGTGTTGGCAAGTCACTTACATCGACTCTTCATGAAACACTCGATCATATGTAGTAGTGGCAGTAGTAGTAGTAGTAGTAGTAGTAGTAGTAGTAGTAGTAGTAGTAGTAGTAATAGTAGTAGTAGTATTGGTGGTGGTGTTGGTGGTGTTGGTGGTGGTGGTGGTGGTGGTGGTGTTGGTGGTGGTAGTAGTAGGTTGGTAATTAGTTATCATTTTGTATACATTTTTTAAAATAATATCATCAGTATAATTTTTTCTGTTACAGTTGAATTGAAAAAATATTTTAAAAAACAACAACAGACCCTTTAACGATTATATTATAACTGCATTGTACATTTCATGTTCTTCATTGCCAAAAACAGTAGATGTAAAATGCAACCCTAAGATTGTCTTTCTAATATACCTTTTTGTTATGTAGGCCTATATTACTGGCCTACATTTTATGTGTAGTCAGTGTGGTGTGTGTTGTTGCACTTTTATAAACGAAAATAAGAGAAAATATCATTTTTAATTAAATAAATATGAAAATGATATGGAGATAAGCAACCGATTGCAATCTTAAGCTGCCTGATAGAAGAGGTACTTTCTGAGCTGCCATCCTCTTTTTTTGTTGTTTAAGCTGTTGTTGTTGTTGTTTGTTTTTTGTTAAAGGCCTGTATGTTTCTGGTGGTGTGATGGATACTTGTTCCTTACACTTGGGAATACAATTTTATTTTCAACTGTACATTTAGTATTTTGACTCGATACTTTTCCAGCGATAGACTGCCCTCACTATGTACCACTCGTAAAAGCAACATCGATCCCATAGTTGGTTGAGAGCCAGAATTAAGAGCATTTGTTGTGCTTTTAGTTAATTGTTTTCTGGCCCTCAGCAGAACATTTGAAATAAGTACTAGTAGTACTAATACAGAGTGACAGAGAGAGTGCGAGCACAATGGAGAGAGAGAGAGAGAGAGAGAGAGAATGAGCATTATTGGAGAAGGAGAGAAAAATCAGTGCCTGCGCGAACGCACCAAGTATCAGCGATAGGGTCTGCGCACGAAGACTACAAACCATCGTAGATGAGTCGTACGTGACAGTCTATGGGATTGCGTGGATTGCCTATCACTATGAACATGGCGGACAAAGAAAGCGGACAAAATAAACAACCTCTCATTCTACCCTTCACAATGGTTCTGGTAGTCAAAAGAACATCCCTTCACAGCTATTATGTTTAATCATGTAGTTCCAGGTGAATATGCATGTGACACCTGTTCCACATATTTCAGACAATAGTTGTGAAGGGATGTTCTTTTGACTACCAGAACCATTGTGAAGGGTAGAATGAGGGGTTGTTTATTTCGTCCGCTTTCTTTGTCCGTCGTGTTCATAGTGTATGGAAAGTTCCAGCAAGAAATTAAGTCCACGCACATGCGCACAAGGAGGATTTGCGTTTCCATGTACGGCAAAAACAATTCGCTGCCCGGGCGTCGTGGAGAGGGCCTGAATGGCGCTCCTCTGCCCAGAGGCCATAGCGATAAGGAAAGTGGTCTTGATCGAGAGATGGTGTGAAAAGGCATTGCACATCGGCTCGAAAGGCGATTTGGACTAAGCGTCTAAAACCAAAGGAAGACTCCACGCAGGAGTCAACTTTGGATCTGCTGGACGTCGTAAGAAAAACGATCTCAGGAAGTGGGTCAGGAAGGGAGAAATCGAGACTCCCGAACCATCAGGCAAACCGAGATCAGTGGCGTAACAGCCGGGGGGCAGGGGGAGGGGTAGAGTGCCCCCCTGAAGGATTTCAGCGGGAAAATCCATGAAACAAGAGGGAAAAAAATGAAAGGGGGAAGGAATAAAATGGAAGTGAGAAAGGGAAAGAAGGAAGAAGAAAGGAAAAGAAAGAAGAAGAAAGGAAAAAAGAAGGAGAAAGGGAAAGATAGAAGGAGAAAGGGGAGAAAGAAGAAGAGAGAGAGAGAGGGAAAACTCCCCCTCCCTGCCCCCCCCCCCCCCCCCCCCCGGCAGCACTACCGTCCTCCTAAAATGAAATCCTAGTTACGCCGCAGAAGATTTAATTACTGACAACTAACAATTCAAAGAAACGTCGGAGCTTCCGCGCTTCGGAGGGGGTGGGGGGAACTCCCCCCCCCCCCTCCCTGCACCCTTCCCTCTAGGGTAATGTTTGGCTCGCTCGCTTCGCTCGCTCGTCACAATCTTAGGATTTCCATTCGAATATGCGATTAATATCGAGAAAAGTGGTTATTTTTGGCTCGCTCGCTTCGCTCTTTTGTCATATCTAAGAATTCTTATTCGAAAGTGCGACTCAAAACTGGAAAGGCTGTTATTTTATGCTCGCTCGCTTCGCTCGCTCGCAATAGATATCAAAATGTGTGTGAGAAGGAAAAAATCGTTAAAAAAAGTTTTTCATCCCCCACTCCACAAATTGAATTTACACCGGTGGAGCACTACCGTCCTCCTAAAATGCAGTCCTAGCTACGCCACAGATTCTAGACATAGACTATATTTACCGGGAAATTTTGGGCTCTGCCCCCCCCCCCCGATAACAGTTACCTGTTACGCCCCTGACCGAGATGAACCGCGGCGATAGCAGAGCGGTATCCACGGATAGTGGACAAAGATCTCTCTCTGTCAAAAAGGGAGATCAAAAAGTCTGCAGTACCACCAACAGAAGTTCTACGGGGAGAAAATCCTTTTTCCTCACACCAGACAGAAAGGGGTTCTATTCAGGGGCGTAACAGGTATCTGTTATCAGGGGGGGGGGGGGCAGAGCCCAAAATTTCCCGGTAACTAGTTTATGTCTAGAATCTGTGGCGTAACTACGACTGCATTTTAGGAGGATGGTAGTGCTCCACCGGCGTAAATCCAATTTTAGGAGTGGGGGATGAAAAACTTTTTAAATGATTTTTTTCCCTCTCACACATTTTGATATCTATTTTGTGAGTGAGCGAAGCGAGCGAGCAGAAAATAACCAGTTTTCCGGTTTTGAATCGCATTTTGGAATAAGAATTCGAAAAAATGATGAAAGAGCGAATCGAGCGAGCAAAAAATAACCAGTTTTCTCGATTTTAATCGCATTTTCGGATGGAAATCCTAAGATTGTGACGAGCGAGTGAAGCGAGCGAGCCCAAAATAACTACTTTTTTGTTTTCAGTAGCATTTTCAAATAGAAATTCTAAAATATGATGGTTGTTTATGATATTCAGAATTTTTACTAACTGATAAATTAAAATATATTTTCTTCCTTAAAAACTGTGTTTGCATGGGGGAAATTTGTACACACACCCCCCTCTCCCCCAAGTGGAAGTGATAGATCCCCCACCCCCGGAATTTACACCAATGTAGTGCACCCTAGAGGGGAGGGTGCAGGGAGGGGGGAGATAAAGCTCCGACGTTTCTTTGAATTGTTAGTTGTCGGTAATTACGCTGCGGCGTAACTAGGATTTTATTTTAGGGAGATGGTAGTGCTCCCTAGGGGGGGAGGGTGCAGGGAGCTCCGACGTTTTTTCGCTGTCAGTTCCCGCTCTTTTTACGCTTTCTGCCTGTTATCGGGGGGGGGGGGGGAGGGGGCATACGCATAGCCAAAAATTTCCCGGTAATTAAGTCTAGAATCAGTGGTGTAGCTCGGATTTCATTTTAGGGGGACGACAGTGCAAAGCGCGCTCCCTAGGCATGCTAAGGGGAGGGTGCAGGGATGGTGATTTTCCCTTCCCGCGCGAAGCGCGGAAGCTCTGACATTTCTTTGAATGGTTCGTTGACTGTTCCCTTTCTCTTACATTCTCTGCCTGTTATCGGGGGGGGGGGGGGGCAGAGCCGACAATTTCCCGGTATCTAAGTCTCGAAATAGAATATGCGGAGGTGAGCCTGCACTGCGAGTTACTTGTTGCGAAGCCCTTAGCGGGTGGGGCCCAGGATTCTGGCTTAGGGCCCCTGATAGGGGGTCTACAGGCAAAGCCACTGCGGGGGTACAGGGAGTGGAGCACCCGGAAACTCCGGGGTTTGGGTAATAAATTTTCCCTCATTTCTTTTGTTTCCCTTTGCTTTTTTCTCTTTCCCCCTTTCCCTCTTTTCCCTCTCTCTCTCTTCTTCTTTCTCCCCTTTTTCCTTTTTCTTTCTCGTTCTCCTTCTTCCTTTCCCTTTCTCCTTCTTTCTTTCCCTTTCTCCTTCTTTCTTTTCCTTTCTTCTTCTTTCTTTCCCTTTCTTCTCCTCCTTTCCCTTTCTCCCTTCCTTTTTTTCTTCCTTTCCCTCCCTTTCATTTTTTCCCGGTGGTTTGGTGGATTTTCCCACTGAAATCCTTCAGGGGGGCACTCTGCCCCCCTGCCCCCCCCCCCCGGCTGTTACGCCACTGGTTCTATTCTGGAGCTCGAGTAGAAACTCGGCGACTCTGGATTAAAAGCTGAGAGGCCGGCAGCTCTCGCATCCTCCGCGATAGACAACCACAGTTCCTCATAGCCGTCTTCTTGAGAACAGCCAAATTGCAGGGCCTATCGTTTGCAGCCTGCAGTCTCAAAGTTTACTTCCCATGCTATGTGTTTTTAGATGCAAACATTATGGCGAGGCCTAGCTAAATTCACGTATAGTACATGAGACCCTGACCAGTATTGTAACCCATATTATATTCATGCCATATGACTGTGACTCTGAGTCAGGTGCAAAGCTAAAAGACAGGAAAACTCGTCCCTATATTACAGAAAGAGGTTTTCGCAAAATATAAGCAAAAGTATAAATTTATAAATAAATGTCTACACTTGGCCTATATTTTAGTACAAAAAATGCGAAATGCGCCTTTAAAAATATGTTAATGTCATTCTTTTCATACATGTATTTACATGTGTTGGGGGAACGAACAAAAAAAACTTGAGTTGTATATCCTTGCATTTATATTTCATACGGAACGAGGTATATCAGCACGACGACTTTTAAAATTCTGTTAACACTGAGGTAAGAGATGCATTGCCCTGGTTTGTCTTGATGAATACCTGCTATATATAAGCAGTGGTGGCATATCGATTTGGTTCCAGTCCTGCTGTGACGGAAGTTGCAATATGTGAACACGCAGATGCACGGCGAGTGAGGTTTTCTTTACATGTACGTTCGTCAACGAATATATGGAAGCGTTGATATTTGATTCGAAGATTCGAAGTGTATGAGTGTATAATTATACTTTTTGCTTGCTTTTCTGCGGGTATACAGCATCGGTTCCCTTAAAAATGAAAATTTTGTCAGTTTAAGTTGTCCCAATTATATTGTTGGTAGAAAAAAATCATGATATCATACATTTTATGCCAGCCGAAGGGCAATGAATACTATTCACAACACTGTCGTAAATATTCAAATAGGCCTAACCTCTAGATGAAAATCGTTTTAATTCACAGAGTAAAAGTAAAATCCATAGAACCATCACAATTATGTGCATTATTTAGACACTTGTTCGGCTCCAGTAAAAACTGTGAAGGCTGAAACTAGGCTAGTCGCGAATCGTGACTTCTTACAGCTAAGAACAGTAGAAATGCTCCGCAGATCAAATAATCCCTATACGGTAGAATACACCTAAGTGCCCAAGCCTCAGCATATAGTGTTCAATTATGAAAGACTATGACTTCCAAAGACCCTTTTTTCCTGTAAACATTTACAGTCGACCGTTAACTAATTTTATATTTTTTAATCAGCTACCATTGCATCATCTATAAGGCAGTCCGCTATATATGCACACAAACGGATGATCGCACTGTAATGCATTTGAATAGCGGTTGTATGTACAAAAGTGCCGTTTGCCAATTTGAAAGAATTGCACGAGGTGGTAAAAAATTAATGTCACTTCTTAAGAAAATCGAAAATAGGCCTATATATATATATATATATATATATATATATATACATATATACATATATATGAAAATTCGGATTCTTATATTATCAAACAGGTTTCAAAACTGCGTTCAGTTTGATCATTCATCTTTCTGAAGAAAAGGATTTCAGTTCTAGTCGGCCGCACTGGAAGTACCCGCCTTCGTTTGAATTCGAAAAGGAAGGACATGAACCTACAGTACTGTGGCCGCAAAACACTATAATGTTTAGCAGATTATTGGGTGAGCTTATACAATTTTGTATTATTATTTGTCGTGTAGACAATGTTGATTATCATGAATACACTGTAAAACTAAAATCTTACATAATTTAAAAAGTACCAAAGAGTGACTATACCGGGTGTCCCAGAAAAAGTGAAACGATGGATTTTCAGTACTTTACCTTCAAAACTTAGATAATCGTTTTACATCAGTGGGTTAAGCATCGTCTATGGAAGAAAATGATACCAGGATCATTCAGTTTGGTGAAGTAATTTGTAATCTATGCCCGTGTCTTAAAATACAGTCATTTTCAAATTTTTAGCGACTGATGAGAGTAGCTTTTTTGTCGGGAAGGCCTTTCATAATACGACGTTTGAGGGAAGTCCATTGATGCGTGTCAGCAGCAAAACGTGCCATACACATGCCATATGAAAGGCCATTCCGGACACAATTCTGCTCACCACTCTCGTGAAAAACATGCCAAATTCAAAACTTACTGTATTTTCAAAAACGGCCATATATTAATCAAAATTACGTCACCAAATTCAATGATCCTGGTATCATTCTGCTTGGTCAGTCAGGGAAACTCCCCACTTTCCGGGAGGGGGCCGTAAATCTCGGAAAGTGGACTTATTCCGTGGCATTGAGTAATCGCCGAGGATCCTAGCTCCGCTGAGCGAGACTCTACAAAGTGAATGGGCGGTGTGATATACCGTTGAAAAAACCCATATAAAATAACCAATATGGCGTATCATATTAAACGCAAATATGTGAAAGAAAATTAAATTTCTCGCCTGTACTCGAGGCAACAAAATCCGCTGCCATGTTGGTTATTTTATATGATTTTTTTTTCAACGGTATAGCACACACGGACCATTCATTTGTACAGTCTCGCTCAGCGGAGGGATCTTCGGCGATTACGCATGCAATGCCACGTAATACGTCTTCTTTCGGGGATTATGGCCTCTCCCGGGAAGTCGAGAGTTTCCCTGACTGTTAGTAGAAGATGCTGTACTTACCAAAGTAAAAAGATTATCTACTTTCTAAACTTAAAGTACTGAATATCCACCGTTCCGCTTTTTCTGGGACACCCGGTATACACTTTCAAAATGGCAGATTTGAACATTCAGCTCATTGTATTATACGCATGTAGCTGCTTGAACGTGGATTTTTTTTCACAGGAGCCGTAAGCGGGGGAGGGGCCACCAACCAAAGCTCGCTGGCCGGGTACACACGAAGCACTTTTTTTGTTTTCGACACACGCGCTATACACACGCTATACACGGTAACACTATGCTATACTGTAGACACACGAGCTTCCTACGTTCTTCATGCACTTTATGTACGACCGGCTGGCCGGATCCACTTTCAGAGCAAGCTCTCTCGTTATCTCACCAAATTCGACACACACCAAAAATAATGGTGAAAAATATCAATTAATTTCGCATTGTTAACATGCATATATCATAATTCTAAACCAGATAATTGATATTCACACTATGAACTATAAGGAGAAGGGAAAGCATTGATCATAGAGTTCTGAATCATTTGACTTTTCAGGCTTTGGAAAAAAAAACTCAAGAAATCTCTCTCTCTCTGCACATGTTTTGTTTGGAACATCCGGGTATGTAAAAATACTTATCCCCTTTCTTGACGTCACGCATAGTGGACTTATTCCGCGACTGGTTTTCCAGGCTGACTGAGGAGGGTATTTCTCGACATTTCAGTTAAGGATATCCAGGAGCAAAAAGACTTTTGTGATTTGCCATGTGAATAAACACCTTATGAATAGCATATGCTTTGCATAGATACCAAATTCATGGACATTTATTCCCTTCTTATATCTACTTTAAGAAAATTCGTTTTGTTGGCATTACATAAAAATACACAATATCAGAAAATAATATAGAAACAATACATAATAAAAAGTTGCAATTTTACAGTAACATCGTCATACGGAGACGTGGCGTCAATTCAGAGAATGATATATATGTATGATTAAACTTACAATATTGATAAGATAAGAGGGATTCAAATTAATTTTTGAGATAGCAATATACTTATAAATGAATTAGTTTTGGCCTTGAAAATATTAATGGCATAACTCAAGATTTCAGAATAATACAGGATAAAGTAGGAGTTATCTTTTTTCATTTCATGATGTACTTGGTGCAGAGAAAGGTGTAATTTAATTAATGAATATAAGACTAGATGACTGTGAACATGGGGATTTCAGCATTAAGCATTCAACACCTAACTTTTCTTACTAGATGTAGCATAGCTAGTATCAGTGTTTCAATGTAATGCTTTTGCCCCCACCCCCTTCCCTCCCTCTCCCCCCAAATATACATGTACACACCTCACAAAAAGTAACTAACCACTTTGTCTTTTGAGCGTAGCTAATACATGTAATATATGGTGTTTTGTATCGGACAACTTTGAAAAGAATCTGAAAGAAAATTTAATTCCAAACATTTTGACACTTATTTGATGAAATCGAATAAACAATATAATCAATGATGATCATGATGACACATATGCAGATACCCCGAAAATAAAAATTGCAGCAATCCCTATTCATGAATCAGAAATCCATTCACAAAATGGATTTCTGTTTGTCAACTTTGTCTCTTGTTTTGGGGGGTTTTTTTTGGACAATAGGGTAAACAAAAACGCAGAGGTGGTCTGTGAAATTAATGAGAGTTAAAACATGTGCCAATCAAAGTCATTCCAAACGCATGAGGCAATGAATGCCAGGCAAGGAAATGTGTCAGCGCTCAAAAGGATGCCTAGGTTATCTGTTCGGCAAGATGCCATCTCTCATTTTCAGACAACTTAGGCATCTTTTTAAGTGCTGACACTTTTCCTTGCCGAACATCCATTGCCTCATGCATTTGGAATGACTTTGATTGGAACGTGTCACTATGAACATGGCAGACAAAGAAAGCGGACAAAATAAACAACCTCTCATTCCACCCTTCACAATGGTTCTGGTAGTCAAAAGAACATCCCTTCACAGCTAATATGTTTAATCATATAGTTCCAGGTGAATATGCATGTGGCACCTGTTCCACATATTTTAGACAATAGCAGTGAAGTGATGTTCTTTTGACTACCAGAACCATTGGGAAGGGTAGAATGAGGAGTTGTTTACTTTGTCCGCTTTCTTTGTCCGTCATGTTCATAGTGACAGGTACCCCTAATTCAACCAAGCAAGGCCAGGCCAGACCTCAAGTCAGTGATGAAATTATCTAGACCCTTATACCTAGGGGGCAAGACAGGTTTTAGGGACACGGAATGCTGTAAAAGGTTGTTGGGTGTCAGTGTGTTCAGGAGATCATCCTGCACAACTTCCAGGTGGACTACCTTGAAATTACGCTGCTGAAAAAAAATGGCGGCCATTTTTCCAAAATGGCGGCCAACTAGTATTGAACTGTTTTGAATGTAAATGTTTAATAAAGCATCTATTTTTCACGTATGATACAGCATATTAAAGAGTATTAAATTCCCTATACAGTGATGTCACTTTCGATGGGTTTGAAGATGATTTGCATAACATTTTTGGCTCAAATATGTGAAATTTTACCATATTTACCCAAAATCTTAATTGCATCAAAATACATATTTTGGCGTATTTCAATAGTCCAGACTTTCTAAAGAATTGTCCATATCTTTGGTCAATATGATATAAAAATTTCAACTTCATCACTCATCTAACAACAAAGTTGTAGGACCCTGAAGTTGAACACTTTAATATTGACTAATTGCATAGAAATTGGTTGCTAAGGGCTGCCTGCCCCCTAGCAATGTTGATATCTTGCTATGTAGAATGACATTTCCACCAGTAATTGCTATTTCCATGCAGTTGATAAGACATGTGATGTCTAATGATGCAGTTTGATATTTCATTCATGTATGAATCTTCATTGGTTCCGAATGAGCACTATAAAAAGCGACTGCGTCCAGAAACTGATGATGCAGAGATGGAAACCAGCACAGCATTGGTCCAATGATACAGGGAACGAGTCCTTTTTTAAAGTGGTATTCATGATTTATGATTTACATTCCAACTCATAAAGATTATAGATTGTGCGGTTCGTTCACCCCCTCTTGCGCGATGTTTAGGCCCCTTCCCTCACCCCATCCTAATAAGCTGTTGCTGTTGTCTGTGCCTAGCAATCAACATGTATGTCGTGTGTTCATGAACTATTATAAAAATCTAGATTATCAGTCCAGTGGTGCATTAAGAACAAGGACACTATGACTTTATCACATGAAGAAATTGTTCAGATGTTGCTCCACACCACATCCTAATATCTTAATGTGTCCATACCCCCCCCCCCCCCCCCCCCACACACACACATAAAAGCTCAAAAGCGAGAGACTTTGGTCCATTACCTTTGTTATAATGGAGAATTATTGACAAACCAATGAAAGAGTCTCTACAACTCATTTAATAGTTAGCATATCTGCCCATTCCTTACCCATTCCTTGCCCATTTCCTCACTCCCACTTGTCATATCATTTAGCCTGAAATTTATAATACTGTCAAGGAAACCAATTAGGATCATCGGCGAAATACAATTAGACATGCATGCAAGTGCTAAACAAGATTTTAAAAAATAAAAAAACCACCCTCTAAGAAAGGTTTTTAGGTTGGTTGAAGATCTATTTTATAATAATAAGAATTTTTCTAGACGAACATTTGGTAGGTTCTTATCATGAACCAACCAAACGTTGGTTTAGAAAAATTCACTTACGTTTCATACTTTCATACTGTACATTTCTTTTTACGAAAAATTGACAGGTTCATAAGCAACCGGCAATGATCTTAACTAACTTTCTGAGTGCGTACCCGCACACCCACTCCCTCAAAAACATGCCCATTTCGAGATTCGAGCCCCTACCCCCCCCCCCCCAAAAAAAAAAAAAAAAAACAGTTGCCAAACTATTGTTTTATGAAAATTAATGGGAAGAAAATGGATATTTACAAATAAGGATTTTCCCCCAATACCCTACTCTTTTTGCCCAGAAGCTAACCTTACTACAGTTTCACAAATACAGGTAACTATGTGTACTAGTATGCTATATGGTCCAAATATATTTGCAATGGCTATCAAACAATAAAAATATAGGTACTAAAGATCAGGTGACTTTGACTCAGAAGATATCAAGGCTTTAAAATCCCAAACATGTAGATATTAACGTCGTTATTTTCTTTTGAGTTCTGAAATGTTTTACTATGCAGCTGAAACGATTGTTTTCTAAGCAAAAATAAATAAATAAATAAAATAAAAATAAATAAATAAAATAAAAGGTCATTGGATTTTTGCCATACCTGCAGGAAGAGATAAAAACATATATACGAAGAGAAAGAACATGCAAGCAACACTGCATGGAATTGATAACATTCCATGCAGATAGATATGAAAATGTCAAATTTGCCTTTTTTTTTCATCCTTGGCTGTGACACCTCCGCACACATATCTAGCGAAGCTCCTATTTTGGGATCAGCACTCCTAGTCCTCCCCCTCCTTCCTCAACAGCCATGATCCTGCCCATATTATTGTTATTTTTAAAGCGAGAAATTGATTAAAATCATAATAAAAACATCACAGTACTGCTTATACCTTATAGGCTTTGAAGATTATGAGAGCATTCAAGGAAGAAATCTTTCCCTAGCTCAACATTTTTTTTTTTTTTTTTGCTCCCATATTATTAGAATTTACCCCATCCAGTTATTCTTATAAAAAAGTTTTAATACAAATTTGAATTCTGGCCATGCAAATTAAGGCACTAAGGATGGTAAAACTAGGAAGCTATTGGGGATGACTGATCATATTGAACAAGTTACACATCCTCATCCTGGCAGTTTAAAGAAGTAATCAGATAATCAAGTTTCTCATTTGTTAGGGCGGGACCTAAAACTCTGCCTGTACTAAACCGAGACAATTTTTTTTGTAGCGGGCAGATAGATCTTCATCTTTGGAGTTTTTCTTGTGACTTGTGTGAAAGTCTGCAAGTTTATTCATTAATGACCTCCTTTAATACTCTCTTGTTTGTTTGTTTGTTTGTTTTTTTTTTCATTTTTAGTGTCTTCTTTGCGTGCATTCAAAAGATCCTTTAAAAATTGACTGACAAGAGTCCACTTACACAAAAGAGTTGCCATCAAAATCAAGCTATACTGTAAACTTGATGAACATGGTAAACGCAAGTCCTTGATACTCAGTCCCGGTTGGTTGAAAGTCACATTGGGTTTATCAGTTTTGTTTGGTTTGTTGTTTTTTGTAGTTGCTTCCAAACGCAATTTTTTTGTACAAGATGGAATAAAAGAAGTGGAAAGATTCTTAAAAGTTTTCTTAGCATGAATATGCAATTATTGGAAACCACAGTGACCCAATCAATCAATCAATCAATCAATCAATGTTTGCAAGGTTTACTCTCGTTCTCCTCTACCAATTATCTTTTACTGCTCTATGGATACCTGCCTTAGTACTTGCAAGACACTGACAGATTTCGTTTCAGATAACCATTTGACTGTGAATAAAAAATTGTCAGGCCTTTTTAATCCATTGATCATTTTCCATTACTAAAAGGCATTGTACCAGTCTCTTTAAATGCTGAATTGGGGGGGGGGGGGTGATGCGGGATGGAGAGGAGTGGAGATGTAACAGAAGGCGGCGACCAAACCTTTAATTATAATTTTTAAGAGTTGGAATGCAAATTATGACTATCACCATGAGAAAGGACTCATTCTATATACACCAAATACACCAATAGCCTGCACTAGTTTCTATCTGTACATCAGTTGCTACATGCGCAATTGTTTTTATAGCATTGGGAACTAATTAAGATTCATAAATGAATGAAATACGATCAAACTACATCAGTAGACAGCACATATCTTATCATTAAGCTGCATGGAAATAGCGATCACTAGACATAGCAGGATGCCAACGTTGCTAGGGAGCAGGCAGCCCTTAGCAACCAATTTCTGTGCAATTAGTCAATATCAAAGTTTTAACTTCAGAGTCCTACAACTTTTTTGTTAGATAAGGGATGAAGTTGAAGCTTGCATATGATATTGAACATAGATGTGGACATATTTTGAGAAAGAGTGAAATTCTTAGTCATCAGGACTATTGAAATAGGCCGAAATATGTATTTTGGTGCAATTAAGATTTCGGGTAAAAATGGTAAAAATTCGCATATTTGAGCCTTAAAAATTATGCAAATCAACCTCGAACCCATCAAAAGTGACATCAATTTGTAGGAAATTTAATACTCTTTATTATGATGTATCATACATGAAAAATAGATGCTATATTAAAATCTTATGTTCAAAAGTGTCCAATATTAGTTTACAGGGCAGCCATTTTGGAAAAATGGCCGCCACTTCTTTTCAGCAGTGCAATTTCAAGGTAGTCCACCTGGAAGTTGTGCAGGATGATCTCCTGAACACATTGACACCCAACAACCTTTTACAGCATTCCATGTCTCAAAAACCCTGAAAATTGGGTTTTGCCCCTTAGGTATTATTAGATAGATGTAACCCATCAAGTCTGAACAGGGAGGTGTCCAAGTGACTTATCATGCTTATGGAAGGGTGTGAAATTGTCCTTCCACCATGCCTACCGGCCAAAGCCCGAGCGTAACGATTTGTCGCCCTCCTTCTACCGTCCAGCTTAGCTCGGTCTTCAGGCCTAATGTTATGATATTCAACACGTTCCAAAATGTCAGACCAGACTATCTGCAGTTCACCGTATGTTTGGAAGAGTTTATATACTCCGTCCGCTAGCTCCTTCCTTGACTTTCCTTCCAAATCATTTGTCCCCACATGCAAAATCAACACAGAGGGCCATGCCTTACCCTGGGCTATTTTCTCAATCCAGGAGTTTACGTCATCCAGGCGGAGACCCCGTTTTCCCGCCCAGCGAAGCCCCGCTCCAAGATAGGTCTGCCATGCATGCCGCCCTGCGCTGAGCCCAGAAGACAATAGAGTCGCCTACTATCCACACTGTTGGTTCTGTAAATGAAAATAAGAAGAAGACCTGGGTAGAAATTTGACGTCTGAATTGCGTCTACAATTGTGCCTGCTATCTCGCTACCACTCCTGCCCTTCGTGTGTTTTATATTCTCTTACATATTGAACAAAGAAAAAGAAAAGATACTGCTGTCATTTTCCTCATTTAATAATTCATTTGTTAATTAGCGAAATATTTTAATAAGCCAATATCTCGACAATATGACACAAATAATAGGCTATGCATATGTAACAAAAGAAACAAACAAACAAACAAAAAATACCCCAATATATGCCAGCAGACATGACATATAAACAATGATAAATTCCACCCAACAAAATCAGTCCAATCGCCTATCCATCTGTTACATTTCCCTTCTCACTTGAGTGGGGAACCTTTATAAACTTCCACAGGGTAAATATATTAAAGGATTTTCCCGGTACCTAGTCAACAATAATCAGCTCCGCTGAGGGGCCAACCCCATATCCACCTATAAAACCATATCAAGCCTTACATATCTGTGATGGGTGCCCGACGCCTAACGACCCATGTGCTGAATTAGGGCGTCCGAGCAACTAGCCATGGCAGCGGTTGTAGCCGCCCCAAAACGGAATGAATGCGACGAAAACTTCGCCGCCGGTGTGACAGTCGATGTGTTCCGGGTTCCGCAGAAACGAAATGGCTAGTCGATTCGTTTCCCGGAACCAAACGACTAGTTGATTCGTTCCAGCGGAACCAGACGTCTGATACTACTTTTGGCCGATACGTTTGGTTCCAACATTAGCCAAGAGTTCCGGGGTACATTTCAGAGGCCACGGAACGTTATTAGAGGGGGAGGGGAGCTGCCACCCAAACAGGCGAAATCTGGATCCTGCAAAAAGGGCCCTAGCGGGGGTTCAGGGGCGGCACCCCCCCCCCCTCCCCGAACCCTTGTTTTTTTCTGATTTTGAAAGTCTGTTTCTAAATTTACAATTTGAAATATAAGTTTTTTTAAACTAATAAGGTTTTATCTTTTTTTTTTTGCTGAAAGTGTGGGGAACCCCGCCCCCCCCCCCCCCCCCCCGCTTTCGCTGCCCCTGAATTTTGATTATTATTATCATCAAGAGTATTATTAAGCATTGTCAGACGGTCTCTGAGGTCTTTGTAAATGCAATTTATATTGAATAGGTTCAAATAACAGTCATTAAAAGTTCTGATAAATCTATATATTTCGGATATTCTCATAGTGTCTGCAAGGAGAAAAAATGTTTATATTTCTATTTTGAGAAGTCTTATTCTCAATAAGTTATCCTAAAGCATATGCACTGTGAAAAAATGGGCGAATGCTTTGCCCAGCGTTGGGCTTTTCAACCCAACGAATTGTTAGGCAATGTTTCGCTTAAGGTTATGCATTTCCCAACATATTGGCTTTTGCCTTTGGGTAGCTTAAAACGCCTTCTATATTGCTCGGTTGTTGGTCAAATTTTTTTACCCAACATATTTTTTTAACCAACATTATCTTACCCGTTTTTGGTCACATTGTGATTGCAAAAGAATTTCTGATGTAATTATGTTATTTACAGATGAAAATAGAAAAATAAAATAAATGAAATGAAATGAAATGAAATGAAATTGCAGTTTCCGATTGTCATTTTTTCTCCGTTCACGATTGATTTCCTTTTCCACCGAATATCTTTTTTTTTAATGCTCAGTATGCCAGGCATGATGAATTCCACCGTTTCAACATCTCCGGGCTTCGGCAGGCCTGCTCTTCTTACGTTCGACTCTCAGGCATATCAGACCCATCACACCCCATCACAAGGTAAAACAATAGAGATAATGAGAGCAGATTCACACTGCCAAGATCACATATGTCGTAACGAATAGATTAGAGCGAAAGCAAAAAAAGACCATGGGTGGCACCATGGTATTTTGATAAGGGGGGGGGGGGGGAGCAAGATGACTAACAGGTGAGTTTATTTACGTTTTAAATGAAGAAAAGATAGGGGTATTATATATCTATAGTTGCATGACACGGCCCGCTCTTTCCCCATACTTTCCTTTCTTCCCGCACCTCGTCTGCTTCTTTTTTCCTGTTTTTTTTTTCTTTTTAATAACTTGGAAAATCATGGTGGTGCGGTCGCCCCCCCCCCCCCCCCCGCTACCCCCTGTATTGACGCCCTTGAAATAGACGTCTTCATAATACTATGCAGTTAATGGGTCCATGAAATACTTTGGAGCCAGAGAACTTTAACATAATTATGCAATAACAATGCATATTCTTTTTCTGAACGGAACTGATTCCAAATATTCCACCTTCATAATTGCAAAGAACGCATGCCAATGGACTTAGATATCCGTCATAGAATATATTGATTTTTAATAACGTTACAATATCCTTGGTGGTAGAAGGGAATGACAAAACCAAGGGGGTGACTTTACGAACGACTTAAACATGAAATGAAAATTTGGATGTCCCAAGTTTTTCCCCGATGTTTTAATAAATTTTGACTGCATTTCCCATAATCTTAATTAAATTGTGGCCAAAAATATACCTCACATTAAAAAGGTTTTTAACTAAAGTTATGTTAATCTACGTCTGCATATTTTATATCTACCTCATGCGATTTATAATGACTGAGAATTCCATCTGACTTGCCATATTCAAGTTGTTCGTAAAGTCATTCGTAACTCTACGAGCAGCATTATGGATCGATGAATTGCCTCTTAGTCTAATCCCACTTTGTCTAATGCCCCTTTGGTCTCACCCCACATGGTCTAATCCCATTTCATCTACAAGCAGTTCAACTAATAACCAATTTGGTCTTTATACCTTAGCCAAATTACCATTTCGTCTGATTTCCAGCTAGGAAATGCTCATTTCGTCTAATACACACTTGGTCTAACAACACTTAGTCGGATTAGACGAACTGATAATAGACCATTTGATAATTAGACAAAATGACAATGACCTCTGGGTATTAAGACTAAATGGTGATTGGACCAAACGGCAATTAGACCAAATGGGTTTAGCCCAAGCAATGTTAGACCGTCTTGAAATTAGACCATGTGGCTATAAACCTATGAAACACCCCTCAAGAAATATTAATTACGCCATACATAATGTTTCCTTCCCTCTCGTGGTTTTTTTTGAAAGATATGAGCATTTTTTCTTCCATTACTTGTGCTATATTTTCCCTCTTTGTATTGTATTTTTTGTCGTTGGTTTTGTTCTTCTTGTTGTGACTTTCACGTATAATGATAGCGAAATATGACTGCTAACCTAGAATCTAGAAAGTATTTGAGTATTATTTTCTCTGCCGCATTGACACAATAAATTAACGTACAGTTAGGATCGTCGTAAATCATTTCTTCTAGTGCACTAGCCGTGTGAGTGTGTGTGTGTGTGTGTGTGTGTGTGTGTTTGGAGGGTGTTTCTTTGCTAAGCAGTTAACAAATCTTTCAAGAACTAAATCGAAACGATCGATTAATTTTGCGTTGCAAGATTGCAAAGAGTTTCTGTTCGACAATCAATTCCGTCTTCCCTTTATATGACATTGATTTAATAAGAGCAAGCATTTAATCTAAGTATCCTTATTCATGCATCATTAACTTGTATTTATTTTCCAGAACATGTGAAGAACATCCCCTCTGCTCGTCTACAGAGCGTTATCTCCACTCCACATAAAAACGCACAAGTGGGCCAGGATTCTTATACTGTCAGTGAAAATGAACAATTGTGCTGCATTTTTTGTCTTTATGATGATCTGCCCAGTTCCAAGGAGAACTGCCCTCTAGCTAAGAATTCACGACGGTCTCCGAATTTATGTTCTCTCACTGAGAATCCAGTAGGGTCCAGTCATAGTCTTTCACTCGATGTTGATGATGATGATGATGATGATGATGATGAACGAAGGTTTACGAAGTCTTCCGTTGGCATTATTCCAAAATTCACAGACGTCTTCTTTGTCTCTTCATCTGTCTATGATGGTGCACCTGATGTTCTAAATCCTCCAACTGATGATCTGTTACAATCCAAGAATTCCGATTCAGTCACTGGTGATTCGAAGAGATCAAGCTCTTTTTCCTCCAATGATCGGCACAGATCTAGGATTTGCCATCATGATCGAGCGAAATCTATTTTTCCTACATCTAAACCTCTGCACGTACCCAAGACTAACGATGATGGCTGTTTTCTGAGTTTCAAGACTTTACACCCTGAGGATGGTGTGCAAAGATCAAAACAGGTTCAGGTGGAAGTTGCAAAACAATCTAAAAGACCGCAGAAATCCAATGACGGTAAAAATGTGATGACATCCATGCCCTCTGCATCAGAGACTACTCATCGGCCCATGCATCATCTTTACCCGGGTAGCAGGGATAAAATTCCCGTCGAAAGTGCAAACGTTTTTACACACAGAAGCCTCAGTCCAATACGTCTGCTGGAGAGAGTAATCACACAAACATCTCTTCTCTCTCTACTCATCCTACTATTCATATCTCAATCAGCTTGTGAAGGTAATGATCAGAATATCACCTCAAATTTCTGCACCCATGTAATATCTGTAAGTAGACAATATCGCAAGATAATCAGAAGTAATTCGATAAGACAGTCATGTCCCATTGCATGTGATAAGTATTCAGCATCTCCAAAAACATAATTTGCGGCATCTCCTTCATATCTGAGTAACATTTAAATATTGATAATGATAGTAATAATGATAATAATAGTAATAATATTAATAATAATAATAATAATAATAATAATAATAATAATATGAATAATAATAATAATAATACTATTGATACTAAAATGATTATGATATTAACAGTAATGATAATAGTAGTATTGATAATAAAATTATAGTGATAATAACTAGCATATATTAACATGATTAAGCTCTCCATAAAAAACTATATGACAGCGTTTACACGAAATAATCATACATAACATACATGTACAACAATTTCATTAGAATACATACACAATATTGAAACGGGATATGGAAAAAATAAGTAACTTATTCTAGAATTGACTGAAGAGAAGACGTCTCTTAAATCAGTTACAAATACTCGGAAAGCATCTTCACAAAATCTTTTGTGAGAGATATATATCTTTTCTTCACGTTTCATTACTACAATGTACATTTAAGTTACAATCACATAGCAAGACAACGTACTCATGATAATAATGATTAGCCTTTAAAAGTACTGAAGATCCTAAGGACACCTGTTGATCTTCTTTCATGTGAAAGGGTGCAATTCAATATTTTCAGGGGTAAGGGCTTCTGATGCAATCTCTCGCCTATTTCATTACAAAAGCTTATTTTCGTCTTGCCTACAGATGTTCCTATAAATTGTACAGGTAAGGAGCACCTTACATCTGCTAACTACCCATCTGACTATCCCAATGATGCAAACATGAAGTGGCATGTGACTGTACCTTCAGGTCGCAGGGTTCTTGTGGAATTCAACGACTTCAACCTAGAGGAGCCCTTCGACACTCTGGATCTTTTAGATATCGTTGATACTCGCAACACAGTGCGGTACTCAGGAGAGAAGCTGCGGATTGCATCTTTCTTGACACAAGGAAATGCATTGGATGCAAAGTTCGTCTCCGCTGGGTTTGGCACAAGAAGAGGATTTAACATCACGGTTTCATGTTATGAAAAAACGAGTAATTTAGTGTTTGAAAGGAAACATCATTACTATCAAACCTTTTATTCAATAATTTAGGATTGTGTCTATTTCTACATTCTTGTAATGTCGAAAGCAAATATAAATTTGTTATATTGCCACTGTTCAATGATGTATTTGTGATTTTTCTTTCGAAAATATAACAAGTATAATTAATACCACCATTACTTTTGTTTTTTAAGTGTCTGTAGTTTTAGAAAGCACTTTTGAGGGTACATTAAAGTGCAAAAATTTCTACAGCTCGGTCGCTTTGCTCCCTCGCATGATCATTTCCTCTCAGAATCTCATAATTTCGCGCCCCCTATAATAGTCTTTGAACAAGTTTTCTAAAAGGGGTTCAGAATTTCAAAAATAATGATGCAGTTGTCGTTGTTTTCGTCGCTGTCAAGACAGTTTCATCTGCCTCTTGCCAAATACTGCTCCAAGTGTGGTCTAATACACCATTTGCAAAGGTTAAACATTTGAAAGAAATCTAACATGTAATAAGGGCGGCACTTGGAGGTGATGCAAAAACGCAAAAGATAAAAAGAAAAAGAAGAAATGAAGAAAAAATCATACTCTTTGAGGGATATGCGCCCCCTCTCCCATCCGCATGGTAAATGCATCAGAAATAATTTTTTTAGAGTATAAAATGCCACATTTTTTCTTTAGCTCGGTCGCTTTGCTCCCTCGCATGAATACATGTTTTCAGGATCCCATAAGCTTATCTAAAAAGCTTTTTTAAAGGGGCTCAGAATACGAAAAATAATGGTGCAGTTGTCGTTGCTCCGCTTGTTATCATGTAAGTTCCATCTGCCTCTTGTTACATACTGCGCCCCTAGTATGGCCTCATACAACATTTGCACAGGTCAAACATTTGAAAGAAATCTAAAATTTTTGTCGCCTTGCTATTAAAATCAGACCTCGGCTATTTCTGTTTGGTTTTCGTTAATTTTACTCCTAAAACTGAGAAATTGGGCAACACTTATCAATTTCTAATTTCGATCTAATCTACCTTTCAATTTAAGTGGTCACTTGCCAAATTTCCTTGGTAAAATGAGCAAGAATTTTAAAATTTTAAAAATTCGCCGCATGGTCGCTTTGCTCCCTCTTTTGTACCATAATGTAGATAGGTTTGGGCACTCGGTCGGGAGGAGGGGGGGGGGGGGCGCCGGGCGCCATAATGCCTAGATACGCCACTACTACTTGGTACATTCAGATATTTATACCTGATAATGTCATTATTTTCGAAGGCCTAAACTTTGATATGATTACGACTCATTCTGTGTCAATTTAGTGACTTCTGTCTGGTTAACGCAATACTCAAACAAGACCTCCCTGAATTGGAGCCGCAAGTCTTCATATTCCGAACCTTCACTTTCTTTGCTGAGGATGATTTCGTTAATGACCTATCGAAAAGGCAATAAGATAATGTTTTCACTCAAAGGGAATGATGCAGATAGTAGCGGGAATAAATTCAAATAAATATTGTTTGATTTATGTAACAAGCATGCTCCTTTGGTCTAAAAAAGGAAATTAAAGGTTCTCTGGATCACAAATGAATATATTGCCCTAACAGGAGACCATTTACACATAGTAAATCGAATGAAAAAGACACAATTCTTCTTTTACACATGCAAATCAATTTAAAACTTTTCCTAGCACAGACAGAACTTTGGTAAATGATGACATTTAGCAATTTGGCATATCTTTGGCAGAGATAAAAATAATTCATGTACATTTGCATGAAAACACATAAGCATTTGATTTTCAAGTGGATTTGACGCCTTACGAATCTTATATTATTAGTAGCAGTAGTAGCAGAAGTATTATTATTATCATTATTATCATTATTATTATTACTATTAATATTATTATAATTATTATTATTATTATTAAGCATACACACATGTGCATGTACGTAGAACACAAAGAACGCAAAAAAAAAATCAGAAAAGAGAGGAATAAATTGCAGCAGTAGTTTAGGGTTGACGTGACATTTGCCCCTGCGATATTTGCTCCTGTCTTAATTTCTCCGAAGACATAGGATTAGGGTAGTGATAGTGGTTTGGGTTCAGAAAGATGTGAGGATCAGGATTAAGCTAAGTGTTAGGTATGGGGCCAGGTTTTATGTTTTACTGAACGTGCAGATTTTCCCTGGGAGCAACTGTCGCCGGAGCAAATTTCATGGAACCAGTTTAGGATAATTAATGCACTGAAACTATGCCGAATGTGAGGTAGTTTGCATACATTTGGCATATCTTGTCACCTCGCTGCCAAATATGACTCTATTCTGGCACATAGCTGGTTCATTGCTGTTCGAAAAGAACTTTTATCTAAATATTACGAGCGAGCAAAGCGAGCGAGGAAACACACACTCTAGTGGTAGAAGTAATGACCCCTTCAGCAAATTACACTGTGGCTTTATGAAACATCAAAATTATTGATTCGGTCACCATACTTGCCGAATTAGTTTGCTTTCCCAAAATACTACATGTTAAAAGAGCGAGCGCAGTGAGCGAGGAAAAATATACACTTTTTCATGGCAGAAGTGTTATTTCGTCATCAAACTACACTACAACCCTATAAAATATCTAAATAATATATTCCATCACCTGTGTGGCGAATATGACCCTACACAGAGTGGCCCAGAAAGAATGGAACCCCTGAAATCTTCAGTTGCAGCGAGATAAATGACAACCAGTGATAATTGTTGACTTGATTCAAATGAAAATTCTTTTTCCAATAATATAACACCAAGCTCACCCATTTTGGCTCACACGTTCATATATTAGGGTTTATTTCGGGAGGCAATGTTATTTACAAAATTTGCTACTTTTCCGGCCAAATTCAAGTTCGATGAAGAGAAAACCTTACACCGACCGAGTTTCGTAGAATAGGCTCTATGCCTATTCATAAACGCTTGCCAATCTTCCTTTCACTCGAGAATGATTTTCGCTTGCGATCTGAAACCATTCTGTTTCTACGAGCTTGCAAAGTCAGAGATGAACCAAAGGAAAAAAAAAAAAAATATATATATATATATATATATATATATATATATATATATATGTTTATATTTATATAATTATATGTATACATATATATTTATATCTATATATATGTATATGTATATATATTCATATAGCTAGTAGAATGCCATTAAAAAATAAAATCATAGATTTTTTTTAAAACGGAGCATAGCTCTCAATAATGAAAGGCGAAGTCACACTCTTCTTCAGTGCCCATGGTGTGACAAAAAGATGTAAATCAAAATCTGTTTCTGAAACAGACGAGAAAACACGTCTGTCTGTCTCTGATTCTTGTATTATCTAGATGCCAGCAGACTACTTTTCAATGATATATATATATATATATTGAAAGAAATTTGACAAATTCAAACAACTTTGGCAACTCCCTTGTAAATAATATACACTGAAAGAAATGAAAATGGGAGAATAATAATTGCGTAGCTCCCTCAATGTTCCCCAGAGCTGTCATCCATATTGAATCAAGGGTTGAAAAAATGCCTCCGCCGGGAATCGAATCCGGGTCACTGGCTTAGAACGCCAATGCCTTACCACTAGACCACAGAGGCGGGCCAGCAGTTAGGCGTGACCGAATCCAATTGACCGACAGATTTCCAACCCTTTTTGATCCTTTATTTTGGTGCAGATGAGTTAACGAACAATGAGAAGCCGCATGCCGCAGTTGGATCTCAGCTAGAAGCCAGGATACATGCATAAGTCAGAATAAGGGGACAATACATTGAAAGAAATTTGACAAATGCAAACAGCTTTGGCAAAGCGGCTTCTCATTGTTCGTTAACTCATCTGCACCAAAATAAAGGATCAAAAAGGGTTGGAAATCTGTCTGTCGGTCAATTAGATTCGGTCACGCCTAACTGCTGGCCCGCCTCTGTGGTCTAGTGGTAAGGCATTGGCGTTCTAAGCCAGTGACCCGGGTTCGATTCCCGGCGGAGGCATTTTTTCAACCCTTGATTCAAAATGGATGACAGCTCTGGGGAACATTGAGGGAGCTACGCAATTATTATTCTCCCATTTTCATTTCTTTCAGTATATATATATATATATATGGGTTCGTATCGTCCCCAAAATACACTAGATGTTTTTTGTAAATTTGTCAGCCACCTCAAAAATACGGCAATAATTACTGGATAATTTCAGCATGGTGGTATTTTGTTTTTATTATGTGTTCATTCAACCGTGAATTGATAGGTATCAATTGCAAAATTTGCAAATACCCTTCCAAAACATGAATTCCTCCGCATTAGATCAAATTCACAGCACAAAAGATGTCAAAACTGCAGTTTTTGCCATTTTCACCTCTTGCTCACTCAAACATGAAATTAAGTGCACAACTCATTTGGCATGTTTGGTAACGAATGAATTTATGTTGCATGCCTTCAAACGCCGAAAACGTAAAGTATGTCCCGATATCATTATATCAAAGTCATGGCACGAGGCTTGTGAACTTTAAAAAAAATGACAATTTTGTATATTTATGGTGTTTTACTGAAGCATGACTGAAGGGTTTGCCTTAAATTTTCCTGGAAATGTAGCTGGGAAGTGTAGCTATACATGATTCTGTATTCAGATTTCATCAAAGGTTTCTGATCGAAAAAATACAGGGATATGTTTTGGGGGAACTTATTTTTTGTTTTGTGTTTTTACATATATATATATATATATATATATATATATATATATATATTGAGAATCGAGGGTACATAGTCCTTGCCGATATTTTCTTCATATTTCTTTCTCTTTTTTGAATGGTAGTTTAGCCCCCCCCCCCCCCTTTCAAATGCCGCTGGGGGCACATACCCCTTTGCCCCTCTCTCAGTATGTTTTGTATACAGAGCTTCACATATTCTTTCTATTCTGGAAGACCACATGTTTTCATTGTCCTTATCCCAAATATGGTGTGGAGAAAAATACTCTTACACAGAGCCCCCCCCCCCCCATAATTTGGGAACTGAAAAAAGAAAAAGAAAGAGACAAGACAAGACAAGAAAAGTAGGAAAGTGAAATAAAGCGGAAAGCAAGGAAAAGGAAAGAAGACTGAATACAGGAAAGTGCTCGCTCGCAGTTAAGTATCCTTACCAATGCCTATGAACATGAATTTTCACAAAATCCCCTAAAATTTGCAAATCCTTCATTTTCACCTTTAAAAAGTGTAAAAGCACCCTCGTGACCAGCTTGGTCTCTTCGCTACCTCGCTTTCAAGTTTCTTGGATTTTTTCAACGCGTTTGCCTCCCCCCCCCCCCCCACCCCGAGAACAAATTTCCGCGTACAGCCCTGGTCTTGCCCCTCCCCCCCCCCCAAAAAAAAAAAAAAAAAAAAAAAAAAAAAAAAACCGTGAAATGGATCGGCGCCTCTGCTCTTACATGATATATCTTGGGTTTGGCTAAAGAAAATGTGCAAATCTTAGTAAGCAAAACGAAACTGTTAAATTATGTGTGTACAAAACATAGTGAGAGTTGTCCACAAATGATGGCAATAGCTATGGTAGTGTCAAGATAAATGTCAAATAGAAAATTTCATATAGCCATAACTTTCTCATTTGGTGTCCGATTTTTTTTTTTAATTTTCGCCGACGTGTTTTATTTCATCTCACCTTTGATTTAGAAACTACCTGATTTAAGGGTGTTGGTTTCCTTTAAGGCCAAAGCCGAAATCAACCTCAAATATCAAATTTCGCTAATAGCTGGTGTTTCTAAGACAGCTTATCTTCTTCTATAGATTCGAGATGGGGACGTCTTGCTGGCGGTAGCACCCCAGCCGAAGGTTTCCTGGAGCTACTATCTCAATCAGGGGAATGGGTTGGCGTCTGTGAAGACAACCTATCAGCTACCGTAGCGGAAGTCATCTGTGGAGAACTAGGCTATTCTGGTGTTAAGGAGATATCATATAAGACTGATGGATGTCAGTCAGATGTGAATAACCAAAACTGCGTCCGATCTCCTAGCTGCGAAGATGGTAAGGGTGTTAAAGTTTTATTAAATCTCTTTTCAATGAACGGTATCCTAATTGAAGCTTGAGTGAAAGAAGTGAAAGACGCTAGAGCGACTTCTCGCTATAGCGTCTTTCTATGACGCCCCTATGACGTAATAATACGTCCGGCGACCTCAAAGAGTGTCGCACATGATGCACAACCCTATGAAGAAATCCCGACTCTCTCCAAAACTTGTCCTTGCACCTTCGCATTCAACACCGTCGGTGCAGTTTGCATTTGAGTCGTGCAATGAGTTATTGCGATTTTTTTAGGAGAATGGTATATTTCCGATCGACTGACCTCAGCTTTTTTTAATTTACCATGTCATTTTGGGAAAAAAATTAAAATATTCTATATGCTATGTCCGTTTCAGAGTTCTAAAACAGCCTGTAGATGTGGACAAAAGGCTGAGTTAGCAAATCTGCAAGCAGTCGATTTCGCTGTGTGTGGTCCATCCAGCAACATGTGCTTGAGGGGCGGTCTCGCTTTCCATTTACAAATTTTCCCTGTGCTACTCTTTGTTTTCTATCTTTGCATCTTCTTTCCTGTCTTTCCTAATGTTATTCTTTGTTTTTATTCAATCGTTTTCTCTTTCAGTCTATCATTATGTTATTACTTGTTCTATAAATCTTTCTTTATGTTACTCTTTGTTTTGACATATCTCGTTTCTAAGTTTCTAATGCTACTCATTGTTTTTCCTTCTATCTTCTTCACTTTCCGTCTTTTCTTATGTTATTCTTTGATTTTCATATCTTCTTTTCTATATTTCCTTTTTTATTCTTTGTTTTCCTCTCTTTTCTTATGTTATTCTTTGTTTTTCCTTCAACTTCTTATCTTTCAGTCTCTTATGTTATTCTTTGTTTTCTCCTTTCTTTTCTGTTTATCCTTATGTTATTCCTTGTTTTCTCCTCTCTTCTTTTCTATCTTTCCTTATGTTATTCTTTGTTTTTTCTTCTATCATCTTCTCTTTCCATCATTTCTTATGGTATTCTTTGTTTTCTCCTTTCTTCTTTTCTATCTTTCCTTATGTTATTCCTTGTTTTCTCCTATCTTCTATCTTTCCTTATGTTATTCTCTGTTTTTTATTCTATCATCTTCTCTTTCCATCATGTCTTATGTTATTCTTTGTTTTCTCATTTCTTCTTTTCTATCTATCCTTATGTTATTCCTTGTTTTCTCCTATCTTCTTTTCTATCTTTCCTTATGTTATTCTTTGTTTTTTAATCTGTCATCTTCTCTTTCCGTCATTTTTTATGGTATTCTTTGTTATTCTTTCTATATCTTATCTCTCTGTCTTTTCTTATGTTATTCTTTGTTTTCTCCTTTCTTCTTTTTTTATATATCCTTATGTTATTCCTTGTTTTCTTTTATCTTCTCTTCTATCTTTCCTTATGTTATTCTTTGTTTTTTATTCTATCATTTTCCTCTTACCGTCATTTCTTATGTTATTCTTTGTTATTCTTTCCATATCTTCTTTTTGTCTTTTCTTATGTTATTCTTTGTTTCTTCTTTCTTTTTTCCTCTCTTTCAGTTATGTTATTCTTTGTTATTTCTTCTATCTGCTTATCTTTTAGTATTTTCTTATGTTATTCTTTGTTTGATGTTATCATTTTCTCTCATTTTCCTATATTATTCTTTGTCTTTACCCGTCTATATTCTTTCCATCATCCTTATGTTATTCTTTGGTTTTTCCTATCTTTTTTTTCCTATCCATCTTTTCTTGTGAAAATCTTTTCGGGAATTATGAAATAGCGGCTGCGTTGAGCCTAGCAAATATATCGACCTTGAGAGGAGTTTTTGTGGTTTCGTATCCTAAGAGGAAAGACGGTATAGCGTCTTTCGCTCAAGCGAGTTCAGAGGTCGTGTGTAGGCCTAACAATTTGCCTAATTTCCAAGATAATCGCAAAGTGCAAATAAGGTAGAGGACAATTAATCATGACAGTTAGCTCTGGTTAACTAAATACACTTTTTCTTGAACCAATAACAAAAGTTTGTTATATTTCTTTTTTGCTTTGTTTTTATTTTTTTTTTAGTTGTTTTTTTTTTCCATTCTATGTATTAAACATATTGGTCCGTGTGTCAAGTGTCTTATTGTTAAAATATCTCCAGACACTCCTCAGTGAAAATTGTATCTAAATGTCCACTCAACAGCTTTGTGACAGTTTTACAAATTGGTATTAAAACTCATCCATTGCTACAGCCAGAGATGCAAAACTGTCAGTGTTGGAGACAAATATAAGAGATAGCTTAGTCAAAGGGTGACTACACTACATTATGTTACTGTGATTTTTACATTACTAATCTACATTTTTATTCACATGTTTTCTCAAAAAAAACTTTTGACCCTATACAACTGTAAGTTTGACTTAAAGGATAAAACCAGCAAAACTGCTTATATTACATTATGTATTACAAAAAGAAGTATCGTATTTTAAATCAGACGCAACTTACAACTGTAATTTATTGTAACTTACATGTAAGTACCTACATCTTAATATTTGAATGTAGTTTTAAAAGTTTATTTGAATTTTGCAAATTGTTTTTATAGATCCTCTTTCCATTGCTACATGCAGATAAAAAAACTTCGATAGAACTGAACATAAAATGAGCTAGTGACTTGGTTTTTTATATGAGAAAGCTTTTTTCATCAGTCAAATTGTGACTGTACTAAATTATGTTAATTGCATGATAAATGTAACAAGAAGAAATAAGCATGTGGAATCTGTTGATTACATGTAGATGATTATTCTTAATTTCACATGATAGAAGTATGACTGTGAAGGATCAAAACTGGAAAACTGCCAACAAAACTTTTGTCATTGACTTTTATTTATTTTTCACATTACTGCTCTCTGAAAAGTCTTGGATTGTGTGATAAATGATAAAAAATATATATAAGAAACTTGGTTCACTATTAATAGCTGACACAGAATATAAAATTTCAGAAGAAAATTACATTTACAAAAATGGAGTAACTGCTGACGACACAAATCTCTAATTTTTAAGGGATCGGTTGATTTTATTGACTTGATTTTAATTTGTTTTAAGTAGATAGGAAGGTTTTGTTGACTTTTGTTGATATAAAGTTAATTCAAAGTTTTTCACTTGATATAAACTTAATTTAAAGTTTTTCAGTTGATTTGAAGAATTGAAACTGCATTGAACAAACAATTTGTCAATAATTTGTACATGTTTCAATGGAAGTGATTTAAATCAATGATTTTTTTTTTTTAAATCATGGTGATTTAAATCGCGATTTAAAACATGATTTAGATCAACGTGATTTAAATCCACCAACCTTGTTATCGACCCGAAGACGGCATTTGGCGAACTTGCACCCGTGTAACTTTTTTGTGCAGAATTCTTTGTTCGATCAGAGGAGGCCATTTTCAGATCTGCAGCCCCTTCCAATCTCGAGATCGAGTGAAATTTTGGTATGGATCGGGGCTCTGGACTTAAAAAAAAATAGATCTAGGTTTCTGTTTTGCGTGTGCAGGATGTTGGTCCACGATGTGATGTCTGTTCCGATTTTGAAGAAAATTCATGATCCAGTTTGGGAGATATGACCATTTGTTGATTTTGAGAATACAGGTAAAATGTGAACAATTGGCATGCCACCATTGATCGTGAATTCAGACCATGATGCCGTTGTCAAAAAGAACAACTACGGACTTCTTCGGATAGAGAACTGTCTCAGCTTCAACATATCAAACTCCTGGAGAAAATCAACCATTAGTAAGCGAGATAGTCGCATTCAAAGGAAAAAAAAAATGACGTCATGAACGAAAAATCGAAATTTAGATTTTTGTGCGCATAGACGTGCGTACGTACGCGTACGCGCGCGTCTAGATATCTGGAATTAATTGGAATTAGATTAACTTCAATCGTGCCAAATATGAATGACAAATGACCATCCGTTATGAAGATATGACCAAGGGGTGTTTTTCACAAATGGCGCCTAGATGACGTCACGATGACCCCATGAACATGAAAATAATTGGAAAATCTAGATCTGACACGGACTGAGAACTGATCCAAATTTCTTGCAATGTGGACCAGCCGATTATGAGATTTCGAATGCATACAAAAGTGGGTGGAAGGATATAAAGAATAAAAATAAAAATGAAAATAATTTTGACGAAATTAAGAGGTGATCTTTCAAAGACGACCGACCACAAAAATATTTGAGAGATCACGTGACCGACATCCGGTCTCCGGTTCCATGGGCTGTGAAATTTGGTTAGATCATAAAAAGGGCCGACCATGATTGTTCTCCTTTTATATAGCAAAGGTAATATTGAATTAAGATATGACTACTATACTTGCAGGCAATGTCTACAATTGCAAAATAAGAGTTTTCAATGCATTTCTTGACAGACACCTATCTATTACGAGACTGCCCATTTGCAATTGGAAACTGCACAACGCTTTCATCCGTCGAGATCAAGTGCTATGGTGAGGTGCTTTTCTATTTCATTTTTCGTTTTGATTTTATTCATCGCAAATTCCTTCGATAGCTTTATTCCAAAAACTATTTCAATTTTAATACATATCCATGAGGGAATATTACATGCTTTGTATCAACTACCTGACCAATATTTTGATGCTTTATAATCCCTAAATTGACCATTTGTGTTAAAGCCACTGAGGGGAAAAATAGCTTTGTCATGTTTGTCGGTTTTAGTCCCTATTCTCTGTATTATGGATTTTTTCGAGGACAAAATTCCTCAATATATCATAAACCGATAAACAATTTCTTTTAAACATGCGCCATTTGTCATATCCATATGAGAAATATTACATATTTTGTATCGGCTATTTTGATGTTTGATAATCCATAATTAGCCTGTGTTAATATTGCATGATGGAAAAATTGCCTTTTAAGTAAAGAGAGAATGGTATAACCCCTAAGAAATAACATGATTTTTTTCATTACATTTATGTTATTAAATCCATTACCTATACCCCCCCCCCCATCTTCCCTATAACATCAACAATAAGCCTTTTTGCAATTGTTATTGCGCATGCGCAAGAAGTACTTTCCATCGACTTTTTAGAGATAAACGGACACAATCCGACATAGCGACGTGTTTTGTAGTATTTTCGGGTGATTTTTAATCAACCAGTTAAGGAAATATCCCTACATATTACTTGTTCTTGTTATGAACATTGAATCAGGACATTGGGACTTTGTTTTTATTTTCTCCCCTGTCATATTCTTGAACTCTTTAATTTTTGGTTTTTTACAGTTTTAGACGATAATTTACAAAACATCACACGTACTAAGTCTAAATGGGACTGATATTCATGTTCTTTTAACCGAAGAAAATTCTTCAAAGGGCCGACTTTCCAAAGTCTAGTATTCTCTATAGTGAGGTGAGATTCATTTCTGACCCACATTCATCCGTCGATCAGTGTAAAACTGCACAAAGGGAATTAATGACTAAAGAAAATAGTCGAGATTGCATTACGAGGCATAGGTTGTCAACGGCAATGGGCTATGTATGTCTCTAAAAACCTTTGACATATTCCCACTATGCAATGCACACTGAGATCGCGAAAAGGCTTATTTCATGAACGTATATTTTCAAGAGAACCTGGGAGCGTTTCACGATGCTTCTTGTCGGTGATTTTCACTGACAAATTTGCTCTCGGCCAATCAGGTGCAAGGATTTCAGCCGGATTTTAGTAGATTATAACAGTTGTCAGTGAAGATCACTGAAAAATTGTTTCATGAAACGCTCCCCATCACTGCCTTTTAATCAGTAATCTATGGAAGTGTGTGTCTGTTGTCATCATGATGTAGTCTTCATAATAATTTGTTCGTTTTCATAATATCCCTAGTTCTTTGCCAATAAGCTTCTATTCCAGGGATGTACACAGACTCTCTTTAGGGTTTGGTTTTTATCTTTTTTTTTTTTTTTTAAATTTACTCTAACAGAGCCGGGATTTAAAGGGTGCTTTGAGTTCGCAATTAGCCAACTGCAAAATGGTTCCACCTACGACTCTGCTTCAAAATGCGTGTCATCGTGCAGAGGGGAAAAGCCACATGCTATAGCTATTTGGAACGGAGACGAATGCTTCTGCTCCACTGCTAGTCAAGTTAACCTTCCTGGTAGACAACCTGTACAAAATCATACAAAATGCATCAAGCCAGCCAAGAATAACAAGCAAACTGTGAATGCAATGGTTTACAATGGTAAAGACAATGGGCATTGAAATAATTCATGTTGTGGCTGCAATAATATACCATATTAGATATTTACAATTATAAAGGAAAGCAGTAACTAAATAATAGATTTATAAACGAGAAAACAGGTCATGGAATAAACCATTTTCTGAATAGAAACCGGGTAATTTCGGGGCCGGGTGTATGTCTTGCGGGAGCACCTGGGTATATTGGGGAATGTTCTTGCCCTCACATAAGAGGTCCTGGGTTCGATCCTTGCTCGAAGAGTACCTCCTTGGACAAGATATTTTTCCCACACACATGTACGTCCCTCTCGATACAGGTGTATTAAATGAGAGCCCGCTAGTATAGCACAGTACTAAAACTGATATTGCTACCTTGGGTAAATAAAACCTTTTTTTTAAAGTAATTTTCTTGGCGTTTTTTTTTTATCGGAATCAGCGTACGGTCCGACGGTCGGTCGATCCATTGCAAATTTTGCGGATCGAACTGCTTCCTCATTTCTCTTAAAATTCGGTACCAACACACTGGTCCTGGGATGTGTCGGAAACTACGTTGCTATGGTAACGGCATATTATTGCAATAAACAATGATAAATCAGGGAAGAATTTTGCAGATCGATCTACTTTCTCATTTTTCCAGAAGAGCTCGTGAAATTCGGCACAAACAATTATCTTTAGATGAAGATGTGCAAGACACACTTTTTAATGCGTCGCAAACTGCGTTGCCATGGTAACGGCATATTATTGCAATAATTCAGGGGAAAATCTTGCGGATCAAATTACTTTATTTTTCAGCAAAGGTCATGAAATTCGACAAACATTGGTCTTGGGAAAAAGGGGTGCAAGGCACACCTTTTGAATATGTCGGAAAGCGGGGCCATGGTAACAGCATATTATTCAAAAAAACAGGGAAAAATCTAGTGGATCAAAATACTTCATTTTTCCCAGCAATGCTCATGAAATTTGGCACATACATTGGGGCGGGGTAAATTAATCACCTTGTGATATTATTATTTTTTCTTTAATCCCATTCGTCGGTCCCGTTTATCTCTCGAATTTGTTGGTGAAATGGGATGAAGGATAGGATACGTGACCAACGAATATATCACTGAATGGTCTTTTTTCCAACAAAAAAGAAATTATATGACAAGCATTAGTTTTAATTCCAAATGATTTATACGTATGTATATATAATCAGATGTAAAACATTAGAATAATCACTACATTACAATTTTAATCATGATACATTATTATTATATTATTAGGATATGGCATGGATATTAAGACATGGTTTGAAGAGTTTAATTCCAAAACATACTCCCCTTTTACATGAAAATTAAGCTTCAAAATTTCGTACAGAAGTAACGGTATGATGGATTATAAAATTGCCCATGTATAGCTAATATATCTGGATTTTATGAAAATTTATTCTCAAAGGTTTTGTCAGATGGAAAGGTGTCAAAGTTCTTACTTTTTTTTGTAATGACAGTGTTGAGTATGCATGTCACTCACTTTGAAAATGTTGTGTATCATATGCCTCAGTTTTCAATACACAATACATAACATCATGAAGTACAATTCTAAAGGGCAAAAGTTTTTTTCGAAGAAAAATTCGCTATGAGTCCATGAAAAGCGCTGAAAAGATTGCTCACATGAATGTTTGCTCTCGTTCCATTAGTAATTACGTAACATTTCATAATTCTACTATTATATTTTTCCTCCGATCTATTCATTCGCCGTGATCTATCTTTTGTGTAGTTTCAGTTGGATTCTGCAATCAGACGGATGACGTCGTAAACGGCACATGGGATTCTAACATCACGTGGTTTGGTTCCGTTGTGCTTCTCACATGTGACGATGGATACATTCGTAATGGTAGTGAAGCATTGCAGTGTCTACCGGGCGTATCTCCATATTATCCTGTTTGGAACGATTCATTTCCAACATGTAATAGTCATCTAGGTAAGAACGGAGACATTGTAGCAAATGCTTCCATAAATACATTTCTGTCAAAGGCAAATTAGATATTGAGTTTTCAATATTTATCCGTATTAGACGGAATGATGCACATCGAGACGGTAAAGGTAAAATTCCACCAGAAAGTGGATACAGAACTCTCACGCCTTTAATGTGGCACTGTGCCCCTGTGAATTCAAATGAAGATCTGAAATAAATTCAAAATCTTCTGTATAACACAAATGATCATTCAATATGAAAATTAATTTGATTCAGTCATATCAAGTTGAATAAATCAATCAAACATAAATTTGCACATATGGGACTACGGTCCTTTAAAATATGGCTCTTATTCTTTCATTATTCACTCTGCAGAGATTTGTTAAAACTAAATCAATACTTATGGACTATTCTAACCAAATTTAGGACCTGTTGTGATTGAAAAGCAAAATTTCCTCTGTCATATGGAGCGAAGAGTCAGAGGTCACGGTGTTAAAGTACAAAAGTTGCATATGATATCGTATTTATCATAAAGTTTGAGGTTTTTTTTTTTAAGTTATATTTAATCTTGGACAATATGCCCAGTAGTCTACTATAAGAAACAAATATGTTTTGAAGTTTCACGGGTTTTTTAACCATTCATGAAGAGTAAAAAAAAAAGGGGGGCATGTCGTTTTCAGCGGCACAGTGTTTCAGTCGATATTAATGTTCATTACTCGTAAATTTGAAGGATATTTCCCCTTTTTTCTCTCTAAATATATATTATGAAGGAAGTGATAGATCCATAATAATACTTGTTCCGAAGCTTGCAAATATATTTTGTTATTCCTACTTGAAATATGAAAATTCCTTCTGAAGCGTCACGGTGACGGAATTGCCCAAAGGTATATCCTTTACCTTACTTCTAGCTGGGATTTTCTTACTATGCAAAGTCTCATATCAAAAAACTAATCCTGCAACAAATATCTTGGTTAAACAACCCAAGCGGGGAGTATATGAGGCAAAACATATTATGCAACTGATACTTCAGTCTGAAACGAATACACGTACCGGGTTCCATTTAAAATGTTTGAGTAGCCAAAGTAAGAGTGTCACATTATTAATATACATGTCAAATTCAAACCAAAAATATATGAATATATAAATACATATTTTGCCTGTACAATATTGCCATGATGACTTTTCACTTACATAAGAATACACTTTTAAGGTAACTTTGAGTATCAGCAAGGCGGAAAAACCATTTAAAAATGAGAGAGTGTGTGTGTGTGTATATATATATATATATATATATATATATATATATATATATATTATATAGTTGTGACTGAAGGAGGCGGCGGGACTTTGCTAGTATGTTCACTTTGCTTTTATTATGCCGAGCTTTCGACCCTGTGACAGGTCTTCCTTAGGGCTTCCTCAGGGCTTGATATACAAAACAAAAATTAACCAATTGCAAGCACGCAACAAAACAAAACAAAAATGAAAACAGCATTATAACACAAATACAGACGTAAATAACAGAAAACGGTGTTAGCAATTACACAGTCTTTTCAAGTTACAGTTAAATCAAAGTGTTCAATCAAAGTGAAGAGACGAACGGAAAGTGTAAATCATATAACTCAAAGAGTATAATCATAATAGTACTAACCAGTTACCTGGATTTCGGCAGTAGGGAGGAGTTGGGTTTGTAAGTGGGGTGTCTTGGCCGTGTGTTGTTTAGCGAATGAACATGGCGAGGGGTTATGTTTTGAAGGAGGGGGCAAAAGCACCGAACTCTATTGGTGGGCAGTGGGGTGTGGAGGGGTGATTAAGAGCGCCGAACTTTAATAGCGCCGAGAATTGGGGAAGGGGGGGGGGGGTTGTAAGATTATGCCACCAATGAAAACTTTTTTTTACGTCTACCCCCGTGCCTGGAACAAGCCTGGAAAAAATTGTGTGGACATATATGTATATGCAAAGAATACATGACACATGCGTTGATATGCATTTGCTAATAAACATAATTACACATAATTAAACCTTTATATACATCGTAGGGATCAAGGCGGAACATGCCTGGAAAAAATTGTGTGGACATATATGTACATGCAAAAAAATAGATTAAAATACACATGACACATGCGTTAACATATATATGAGAAGCCGCATGCCGCAGTTGGATCTCAGCTAGAAGCCTGGATACATGCATAATTCAGAATGAGGGGACAATACATTGAAAGAAATTTGACAAATGCAAACAACTTTGGCAACTCCCATTGTTCATTAACTCATCTGCACCAAAATAAAGGAACAAAAAGGGTTGGAAATCTGTCTGTCGGTCGATTGGATTCGGTCACGCCTAACTGCTGGCCCGCCTCTGTGGTCTAGTGGTAAGGCATTGGCGTTGGCCAGTGACCCGGGTTCGATTCCCGGCGGAGGCATTTTTTCAACCCTTGATTCAAAATGGATGACAGCTCTGGGGAACATTGAGGGAGCTACGCAATTATTATCCTCCCATTTTCATTTCTTTCAGTGTATACATATATATATATATATATTGATATATTTAATTATTATCGAATAGCACAAAAATAATATGGTCCAACCCTCGAATGCGATTTTACTCAGTTCAGCTCGAACATTACAGGGACGTCAGATTTTTGCGCACTGACGGTTCAGCGCATAGTGGGCCAGGGCGAAACCAAAGTGCGCCAAAAGTCATTTTGGGCAATTTATTTTTTTCAATTTTCGTCATGCCCTATTGAAAGACAATACTTGGAAGAATACTTCAGTAAAATATTTAACTCCGGTTTGTACATTAAGGGTGAGAATTTTCTACTTCAAACCGCAAAATTTGACACATTGTGCGTTTCAGTGCAAACAGTGACCAATTTAATAAATACGTTATTTCAACATGAAGTTTTTCACTTATCGATCTAATATTGCTCCCACATATTCCTGATAGTTCATTTGACTGTATGAATGGGTTAAAATGGACAAAAAAACAAACTTCGTGAATATAACAGGGTAATTATCGAACGAAATAGACTGATTTTTCGTGTTTTTTTATAAATCCATAAGAAACGTTTAGATTTCCACGGATTTCCAAATCAATTTTATCACCAGCGTTTTTCTTGATGTCTCAGCTTTAAGTTGATACCAAATTTGGCTGCCACCTTCTGCCACTTTTTATGTTATAGCCGATTTTCCTTGGCACATTACCCGGAAAATTAGGTTATTTTGGGCCGCGCGGCTGCTGAAGGATTCTCCGTCATTATACAGCGGCGCATGGGGGCGCGCATGACTCTCTACACGCGATGCCGTATAGGTAAAATGGCGCGTTTTAGTTGTGCGTTAGGCAAGCACAATATGCAAAAGAAATTGCCCCATGCTGTAACCTAATGAAACCGAGTTGGCCAGACGCTCTCTATAGTAATACTTTTTACACAGCAAGGTCCCATAAACACAATAAGAAGTAAACAAGATTTATAAATATTATTATAGGACTTGATATTTTAGTTATTCCAGTAATATTTAAAAGAAAACACATAGTTCAAGGTGTTGAGCTCATGATTGATCGATTCATCAGTCAATATCATGTGTTCGCTAACTCCATAATACCTGAGGAATTACTTTATGCATTCATACCTATAAAAGACTTTCTGTACATTATACTGAGATATGTAGAGGGGAAAAAGCAATAACATAATGTGCAAAGTTATTGAGAAGAACTTCGAATGGCTCATAGAAATAAGCCCTCACTAATTTCGGCAGCCAATCAGAAATCAGTGTTTTAATGACGTCACATGTGTTTGAAATTGTTTTCAATGGATTCTACGTGTCCGATTACCCTAAAACCCATCATTTAACCATAATATTAGAGTAAAACTGAGTAAATATTAATTTTGGCGCACTTTGAAGCTATCCAGGCCCACTGTGCAGCGGTGGCAGAGCATGCTGATGCCGATCATCCACCTAACTGGAGTGCAGTCCAATGCATCGCCTACGACAAGCACTGGTATTCGCGTCGCATGAAAGAAGCTATACAGATCCGTCTCCACCCTAACAACATTAACAGAGACAGCGGGATCGACATCCCGGAAGCTTGGCTTCCTACAATCCGCCGCCATGCTCCCCCCGCCGCGACCGGTGGGGGCGCTGTCCGCTTGGCCTCCGCAGCAGCCAATAGCAGCACGGCCAGCGCTCCGAACAATAGCAGCATTGTTGCGCCGCCAACCAATCACGGGAGCGCTCCCGGTGCGGTTAACGCTCGCGACCGCTATAAAAGACGCGTGCACGGCGCTCGTTCTACATTGGCCGGGTTGGCCGGCCATTGGCAAGGTTGGCCGGGACGATACATCCCCAAGCAGTGAACTAGCGAAAGCACAGGCGCACCAGTTTCCCAGCTAAGAATTATTAATAAACGACTGACTAGACTTTTATTCTTGACAACGAGACCAGGCGTAAATAGTCAATTCTGACTGAAGCGCCAAAAATACAACCAACAACAACACACTCGTTCTACATTGCCTGATGAAGGCTAGCAGTTGCAGCCGAAACGTCGCAATCTTCCTTTCGTTTGCTACATCGTGTGACAACTGATTCACTCTCGTACTCTTCAATCGTAACTGTTTTGACCGCGATGTGTTATATGGATTCGTTCATTAAATTACGGGGGGATAGATATTCAAATGTACTAAATAATGAATAATATTTAGTTTAATTTTCAATAAAAACAGCTAGATTTATTAAAGAAAGTAAATAATTTGATGACTAGCTGTATTTACTATTTTGCTGAATAAGTAGATCCATCGTAAAATTTTCCTCTCTCCTTTTTCATATCAACCTACGCATAGTGGTTCACGCAATCATCTTGTCGATTGTTATTGTACGTCGAACGTAGGCACATGTGAATAGTTAATATTTATAAGTTCTCTCGAATTGTCTACTCTGATTGGTGTATCGGATTCGAACGGGCGGTTTGGGGGTCTTTCTCGGTAAGCTACTTTGCATCTAATTATTTACCGATTCGGTAGCTGAAATATAATACAGCACAAAAGAAATAAACTACAACAACCACTCAGGTTAGTAAAGGCCTTGGTGCTGACGAACCTCCGGCCACGGATCACAGTTGTCGCGCGATTAGTTTATGTATTCAGGCGCGTTTAAGGAAATAACAGCACCAAGTGCCTTGGCTAAAGGCTAGTACTGAGGGTTCTTCGTAATAAATATTCTTTGACTATAGCTTCTACGACACATCTCCTGTTTCACTCGTAAGAGCTTGCAGGTCTCGCTCACATTAGCAAGAAAAGTAAAATTATGTACAAAATTGTTAATTTTCATGTGCAAATCGTTCAAGAAATACAAGTCATGAATTGATAACAAAAGCACTACTGCAGGCGAATCGGACTTTTTTACATGCCAAACCCATGCATGTAATCACAAACATGAACACGTACCGGCCCAGGCCAGCTGGCTCTACATACTGTTTCGACAGCGAAAAATGTCCTGGGAGACGGAGAAAACCATGAAACTGGTGTTGCTGTATTCTATAGCTTATATGCTTTCATGTGTTATTTGTCTGTATATTTCTTCTCTTTTGATAAGGTCTTCAATATCCTTCTTTTCAAAATTTGTTCTGTTCACTGGAAATAAGAAAAGCCCCATCTGTTACTGTCTTCAAAGTTTTGTTGAAGACTCGCCTTTTCAGAAGTTTTTTTTTTTTTAATTACCGGTAGTTTTTGTTTGTTTAAGCAGTAGCATTATTGGGAGCTCCGATACATCACAGCGCAGTAGAGTATATTGATATACTTTCTGCCGCAACTGCGCTATATAAATTTATCGAATTATTCTGTCATATAATGAGCAAAGAAATATTTTTTTTTTAAATACACACCAAGGCCTATGACCAGATAATTACGTTAATTTCACAGAAACGGTGTACCTTTTTCTATAAATGTATAGTACTTAAAATGTTTATCTAATGATATCACTGACCATAAATAAATAAAGACGTAGAAAGTGATTCTGACAAATCTCTTTCACGTGATTAAAAAGGGAGTCATCTTTAATACCGACATTTTTTTTCCCCTCTCATCTAATGTAGACGGTGCATCACCATCATCATCAACAAGTGACCATTCAACAACCGCACGTGAGGAAATTTCGTTTTCAAGCATATACACTTTTCGGTGATTTGTATACTACGCATTTTTTATTTTTTTTTTTGTTGAAAAAATAAGAACTGCAAAATTAGTAATGTAAGATTACTCTAAAGCTGTTTATAGAGGATTTACACTGCATGCACTTTTATATTTCATCGTTATCGTCCGACATCTCATCTTCATTTTTTTCTCATGCAATTTTTCAAGCTTAATAGAATATTATTACTGCATATTATTGCAACTTATTAATGGGCTGGTGGAGGAGGTGGCAAGAAGATTCGACCATCGCCCCAACTATTATTGCAACTTGAAATGTGTACTGGAGCATGTAAATTAGAATGTAAAAGCAATTTGAATAAAATATTACCAGTCGTGGGAATAAATTATTCGCTGTTCAAGCATTATAAACATTCATCACATATCCTCATTTCTACGAACGTGTCTGGTTTTGTTTCTTGCAAAATAGATAATACTGGAGAAAATGATTCTCAAGGCGGAATTTATACATGGAAACTCATAGTCATTATCTCCGTCGTCATCTTCATCATCTTCATCATCATCATCATCATCATCATCATCAACTGGAAGGACGCAAAGCGATATAACTTACTCGACCGGTACGTTTTGATGTCTGGTGAATTACTGAAATTATGATTTCACACTTTATCAGCAATAAATAATTTCAAGCGATACACTTGCACGAACAGAGTGACTGCTACACGAATTGCATAAAGGAAACCTGTATTACAGGACGTAATTATCTAACTCCACCTGGGCCAATGGTGACCCTGTTCAAAAAAATGAAAAATAAATAACTCTCACATGCAGCATTATATCTCTATCATCTATCAGGAGCATATGAAGAGTTTATTTGCAAAAGGAGTTAGATCAACTTTTGTAACTTGAGAAAAAACGCATTTGTTTGCCAGATTTTGTACAGGCGTCTATGGAAAAGTGACATTAAAAAGAGCATTTTTTCACGAGTGCTCTGAAAATTTAGCTTGCTAATTTGTTCAAAAGACAAGAACACGGTTGAAAAATGTTCTGATATCAATAACTCAATTTTCATCAAAAGTGGATCTAGCCCCTTTTGCAAACAAGCTCTTCATATTTCTATTCGATTCAAATGCACCGTTCTTTGATTTATATAACTAACATTATAGTTCACTTTTCTTTTCAGATATAAATTGTCCATGGCTTTAATGGCGAAGGAAGTTGGGGTGCGGAGATGTGTCACATTACAATTCCGGCTGGATTAGGAATGTGGCTTGAGAGAAGAAGAATATTCCATTTTGTTTGACTCCTTACACTGCAGGGATGGCCAACCTGCGGCCCTCGGAGCGCATGCCTGGAGCTCTTCTGGTGCTACCCGCGGAGCATTGAAAAAATAATTTTGAAAATAGCTCATATTGCGGCCCGCGTAGCAGTCATAGAATTGGGTAAAACATTGACCCACAGTTTTATCCTCTTTCCATATTTGTTTTCATCATATGATCATTCACAATAGCTGAGTTTTCACGTGGTATAGACCATGTCTCATTCACTCTCATTACATTATCCACAATATACATCGCTCGACTTGTCCAAATGCAGCCCCAAAATTCACACTGAAAAAGTAAGCCTGAATTCCTTCTTCATTGAGTGATTTTGATGGTTTTTTTTTTTTTTTTTTTTTGCAATAAAATCAGAATCGCGGGTGTGTGTATTAATATGTGCGTACGCTTGTGGGTGGGGAGAGAAGACTACCTGCGGCCCGCCAATTGTCAACTGTAGTCCATGAGCTGAAAAAGGTTGGGCATCCCTGCCTTACTGAGCAAACGAGATACAGGCAGTGTACAGGTCACTAGAATGTACTTGTTATGATATTAACCATAACCTGTTATACACTTACAGTATTTTCGGATCAACGAAGTCCAATACCATGTGGAAAATTGTCACACACCCAGGTAAGATATATGTGATGGCGCATTTTCTGGATTTATGAGCAGTCGCTGTCTGCATCTTGAGTATGACCTATATACATATTAAAATGCCTTTAGCTCTCGTCTCGTTTCCCTTATCGTTATTACCGTCAAAATTTTAGACTGTGTATACATGGGGACTGTCGCACATCAACTTAATATGCTTTGTTACGTCATATTGATCGGCTTGAGTATTAAATATGTTTAATCATTTTGTTTTGTTTTTTCCGACTCCTTCTTCTATAAGGTGTCAAAAAAACACAAAACAAAAAATAAGTTCTCCCTAAAACAAATCTGTGTAATTTTTTAATAAGGAAACTTTGTGGGAATCTGAATACAGATTCATGCAGCTCATCTCATCTACATCCTGTAAAAGTCAGAGAAAATCCTTCAATCACGCTTCATTGAATATAGACTAGATGCAAAACGATCGTCATGTCATGACTTTGATACAATGATATCGGAACAAATTTCAAGTTTTCAGGTTTTAAAGGAATGCATCTTAAATTCATGTGCTTTCCAACATACTCAATGACTTGCGTGCCAAATTTCGAGCTTGAGTGAGCACAAGGTGAAAATGGCAAAAACTGCAGTTTTTACATCTTCACATGGTAAATTATCTAATGCAAAGGAATTCATGTTTTGGAAGGGTGTTTGTGACTTTTGCAAATGATACCTATCAATTTACCGGTGAATGAACACATCACAAAAACAAAATATCACCATGCTGAAATTATGAAATAAGTATTGCTTTCTTTTATGCACTAAAAATCATATTAACAGCATTTTTAGTCTGTTTATACGACCAGTGTGCATGTATCAATTATCCCATGGCATATTATTGAAAGTTCACGCTTCAATAAGCACGTGGGACAGGAAAAGCTCTCTTTACGCTATGGAATAAAATTCAATTGCTTATTTTTGGTTAACTATCACAAGTCTTCTTGTGGAGTTCGTCTAATTTATATCTCGATGCCTTATGCTTCAGTGAGCAAAAGAGATGAGAAAATTATGCAGATGAGAAGAAATTTAGGGCTTTGTGCCTGCTCCTTCTGTTAGTGACCTCCTGAAGATATGTGCCAAGTTTCATGAAATAACTCAAAGTAGAATGAACAATAATAAAAAATGAAAATAGGTCGAAAATAGACCTGTCGTAGTAAAATATTATTATTAAACATATTAAAATATTATTTTAGTGCACAGAAACGAAAACTTACTTCATCATTTAAACATGATGATATTTAGTTTTCATGTTTCCATTTAACCGTGAACTAATAGGTATCATTTGCAAAAGTCGCAAACACCCTTCCACCACAAAACATGGATTCCTTTGCATTAGATCAAATTTGCCATGCGAAAGATGTCCAAACTGCAGTTTTTACCATTTTTACCTCGTGCTTACTCAAACGTGAAATTCGGCGCGCAAGTCATTTGGTATGTTGGAAAACACCTGAAATTTATGTCGCATGCCTTCAAACGCTGAAAATTTGATATTTGTTCCGATATCATTAAATCAAAGGCATGACATGAGGCTTGTGTACTTTAAAAAGTGACAATTTGCATCTAGGTCATGTTCACTGAAGCGTGACAGAAGGATTTTCCCCGAATTTTACAGGAAATGAAGCTGTGAAGTAAAGCTACATGAACCTGTATTCAGATTTCCTCGAAGGTTCCTGATCAAAAATACACAGATTTGTTTTAGGGGCAACTTTTTTTGTTTTGTTTTGTTTTGTTAGAAAAGAAATCTCCTACTTTACATAAATATTTTCAGGAACCTTTCATACCTGTGGATATCCCCCCCCCCCCCCCCCCCCCCCCATTTCGGAAAAGCTTCCTACGCCTATGGCTGTGAGGGCTCTTAATATGCAATAAATGTAAGGGTTTTAAATATGCAATATTTTAGGATAAAGATGGGGTTGGCGTATGTACAGAGCTTTTCTCTAGTGACAGATATTTACACAAGAGCCGCAATGGGCCTTCGGAGACAAATCCTCTTGCTAAAACGTTTTAAGGCCGAAAAGGACATGTCTAAATCTATTTCCGTCGGTGAATATGAAATTCATACAGATTTACAGTAATAGAAAAATCAAACATACTAAAACTATTTTCCTTTCTAGTATCATTTTGAAACCTTATCCCCTCCCCCCCCCCCCCTTTGATGAAAGTAAATGTATGTGACTTACGTTCCACTGCATGCCAGAAATAACTAATCATACCTAAGATAGTGTGCATGTATTCATTATGCACTGATTTGCTATTTTCAACGTAGTGGCTTTTTCTTCCTATTGACACTCTTCTCTGGGTTATTTGTGCTGTTGACTTTCTTCCTCTCCTTATATTTAGATGTCTACTGTGTGTGCTATGTTTCCTGATATTTTTTTCTTCTTGTTGCTTTTGTTGTTCCTGATGCTAGTGTTTCGCAAGGAATAGATTATTAGACATTATTATTGTGCACGTGCAGTTCGGCCAAAAAGTTAACATACACCTGACAAGAAAACATTTTAACTCTAAAGTTCACTTATTTCTGCCAACTTTTATCCTTATCAAGAGAGAAAAACTTGGTTTTACTCCAAAGTACATACATAACTATTTCATTACAAAAGGACACTAATATGATTCCTAATAGTTAAGATTTTAAGTTGAGAAAATCAATGTGAGGAAAACTACTTTCTGCTACTTTCACTACAAGTGTATGTAAACTTTTGGGTCCAAATGTATTTACAAAAGCAAATCCAGCAGTGCAACGAGGAACGATGCAAATGTTTGAAAACTCCCTAAGTTTAAGGTCCCCTGGAAGAGAAGGAAAGCTATCGACTGATATTCTTCCTTTTTTAACAAGAGACCGCGCAGCCCACACGACTCTGCCCCTATTTTTTTAAAACATGATTTCTTTTCAAGTCTAATTATTTTTTGCCACTTTACTGCAAAGCAAATGTAAAATCCACATTAAATTGGCATAATACTCCTATGCCTGTCGTACATACGCTTGAACGAAAATAAAGTAACTATATGAGTAAGATATATTCACTGTAAAAAAGGGGGGTTTGGTTAAAGTCATCGGGTTGGTTCCTATATGAACCGACGAACTGTTGGGTTTTTTTTTTTTTTTTTTTTTTAAACGTACAAATTTCTTTTAACCAACAGTTGGTCGGTTCATACAGTGCGTGCCAGAAACAAGTGAAACGCTCTTGGCGGTCTCGCCTGCATCACGCAAACTGTCATGGCAGCACTCTTATTTAATGAAAATTGTGATGCGAGAACATGAAGGGGGCTACCCCTAACCTTGACTTTGTGACTTGAAATTGGTTCCAAATGATTTGTTATACCTGGAAACCCCTTTCAAGAAGCTTTATGAAATTTGAATAAATACTACTTAACCTTAGGTAAAGCTTTTGCAACACAATTTATGGTAACTGACCTCAAAAACCTTTGACCTTGACTTTTTGACATGAAATTTGTTCCACATGATTTGTGTTACTAGATATCTCATGAAAACAAGTTTCATGGAACTCCAACAAATCCTTTAAAAATGAGGGTAACAATTCAAAAATTTAAACTTTTAGTTAATTTTTTTATAACATACTTTAAGTTTATTGACCTCAAATGACCTTTGACCTTGACTTTGTGACCTGAAATTCGTTCCGCATGATCTTTGATATTTGATAAGCCTTGTGTACCAGGTTTCGTGAAAATTGGACAAACTCTTTTGAAAAAAATTTTAGTTTTTGCAACGTAATTTAAGTTTATTTAACTTAAATCCTTTGATCTTGACTCTGTGACGTGAAATTCCTTGTACATGAACTTTGATGGTTGATAAGGCTTTTGAACCAGTTTCATGAAAATTGAACAATCACTTTTGGAATGAGTGGGACAAATAAAAAAAATTAACCTTGCGGTTAAGTTTTTGCAACATAATTTAAGTTTATTGACCTCAAATGATATTTGACCTTGACTTTGTGACCTGAAATTCCTTCCACATGATCTTTGGTGCTTGATAAGCCTTGTGCAACAGTTTCATGAAACTGAACAAAAACTTTTGGAATGAGAGTATTTCTTAAAATGTTGGCGCCGTCGCCCTCGACGTCGGAAAAGCGGCGCCTATATCTCGCTCTTGCTACGCAGGCGAGACAAAAAAGCGAAACCGAGATTGATCGATGTTTAATCATATCTTAATCACAGTTATAATTAATGAGTGGCACATATTTGTAAAGCTAAGACCTTCTTCGTTCATGCGATGCCACTCAAATGATACATAATTCACGCATGAGTGAATAAAGACAGTGTGAAGTAGGGCCTCCAAAAATTCGTCTGGCCAACGATTTAAATCAATTTCAAAGAGATGACAACAATTCTAGAAAGTTCATTTTCTACCCTTTCGTTTGACACCTCAGTCGGGAAAAATGAAACAGGGATGACAATGATAAGGTGAATTGAAATAATGATTGCATTTCCATGATTTTTAAAATCATTTGTTTCTTAACTCCTCACCAATTTTTCGTATGAATGTATGCGGAGATAGGCACGCGTGGTCTAAAAAAACTACAGTGTTGAAACCCCCCCCCCCCCCCCCATGGGTGTCGATTTGTGTCGCGGTTGGGGGATGACTGATGCCGTATATCCTCGACCGCGGAGCAAAGCGACCGAGCGGGGAAAGGGCGTGGAGGTTCAAACGTCAAGGATGGACTAAATAAGCAGGGGGGGGGGGGTGTAGGACCTGTTTTGCTGCCCATATCTCTGCATTATTAGTCTAATCTATCGTTCCTCCAATTAACCACACACAAAATTGTTTTCAAACAATCAGTCGTAAATAGATCTCGCCGTTCCAATTACAGTCATGTTCATCGGGTCATCGTGACGTCATCCAGGCGCCATTTTGTGAAAATCAACTTAGGGTCATATCTTCATAACGGATGGTCATTTCTCATTCATATTTGGCATGATTAAAGTTTATTTAAATCCAATTGGTAATCAATTTCAGATATTATGACGCGCGCGTACGCCTACGTCCGCGCGTCTGCGCGCGCGCAAAAAATATAAATGCTCAGAATCGCTTCAAATTAATTTTGCATACGTTTTAGGCCATTTTAAGCATTTCAAAATTTTGCGCGCGTCCGCATCTGCGCGCGCGTCATATGCGCGCCCAGGTCCAAAATAACGCTTTTCACTTGATTTGCAATTCTAACACTGTTCTTAACAATTTCCATCCATTTAGAATCGATTTCAACTAACCATAAGGCCGCACGCGCGCGCCAAAGTTCAAAATCCGTTCGCGAGTCTTTAGGGGAAATAATGTAAAATTATGCAAAAACATGCCCCTTTAAAATCCGCCATAGCTCCTCAGATTGCATGAAGACCCCCAATTTCTTTACATATTCTGAAAGTTTATGAGTTGTAGATGTGAATCCATGACAAAAACTTTTGCTCTGACGTCATTCTATTCTGATGTGAACTCAAAATTTTCATTTTTAATTTTTGATGTTTTATTTTTTTGCCTTGAACCACACTATCTCGCTTACTTTAGGTCAATTTTCGCTGGGATTTCGATATGTTGTAGCTGAAACAATTCTCTACAAATCTAATATTCATTGTTGCTCATTTTGATGACGTCATCATGGTCTAAATTCACGATAAATGGTACCATATCAATTTTTCTCATTTTACGTGTATTCTCTATGGGGCATGACCTTAACGTAATTCTTGGTTATACATTCTCATCTTCTTTAATCAACATCTCCGTTATTTCTGCTTGATTTTGGCTCAGCTTCGAGTAAAATTTTCTATATCATACGTTCATATAGTTTTTTTTTTAACCAGATGTCAGAACCATGTCGAAATTTTGACTGGAAAACATATTAGAATTTCGTTTCCACCTACGTGTTATCTCTATGAGCTGTTTTCAGGTATACCTTTAAAGCACTTGCCTCACATGCTCAAGATCCCTGGTTCGAGTCCCGCAGGGGGACAATTTTTTTCCTTTTGCTTTCTGTTTACATTTTATATTACTATCCTCTTTAGCTATGATTGCATATACAGTCACAGTCCATGAAATAAGCTGCTTGATTTTGGCCTGTTATGACTATTGCAGTGCAGTGCACAGTAGTTAATCTACAACCCTATAGAAAATTTGATTCGTGGAGGTAAAATCAAGCTTTGGTCACCATTTCATTATGCTGTGATATCAAATCATCCAATTTCTAGACGTGTGTCTCCTATCGAGAAGTAAGAATTTTATCAATAGTCTTTACCAACGACATTATCACTATCCATGTCGAAATCTAAAAGATACCGACAGACCACCTAATTCGTCATGTGACGAATTCAAATATTTCGTTTTGGTGTTGTTTTGTACTCACACTCCGTTTTGTTGATGATCAACCATGCATGAAGTCTTTTGTATTCTTTGTTCACTGCTAGGACAGGCAGTGAGTGTAAACGGATTCATTTAAGAAATCATGGAAATGTAAGCATCACTTTACACGAACAGGGCTTAGTCATCCCTCGCTCATTTTTATCAATTGAAGAGTCATACTAAACATGCTAAATAGCCGAAAAAGAACTGTTGAGAAATATTATTTTCATAACACAACAAAAATATTTTCATATCTCTTTGAATTTGAGGTATCGTTGTGCAAAGGACTTTTAGACAGCCCTGCTTCATATTGTTCTCATTCACTCATACGCGAAGTATGTATCATATCATATGAGTAGTATCTGATGAAAGAAGAGTGTCTAAGCTTTACAAATATGTATTATTTATTAATCATAATTGTGATTAAAATATGAATAAACATCGATAGATCTCGGTTCGCTTTTTCTGGGACACAAATGTATAGCAAGCAAGCAAATGATTTGAACCAACCCTTTTTTACATTGCAGGGTCTACATTAGAGAATTCTCGCCCACATTTGTCACAGGTTATTTGTTACTGAACACCATCAAAAATATGCATGTATGTATAATCCCTATAATCCCATCATTCCACACTGGAGTTGCTGCTTAGATGTAATGAGAGATAGAAAACTAGGGAAGTCCTGAAACATATAGGATGCTCATTTATTACAGTTATTTAGTTTTGGTCGATGGCTGAATCCAACAAGCAAAAACTAAGATCTCAGTATCCCACAGGCTACATGTGCTCAGTTTTCCAACTTTCATCAGAGTTCATGAATATTTACTTGACTTAATCTTCATGTGTTTATTCTTACTGAATTTACGAACGTTGAATAGTGATTAATAAAAATGAGTTTCTTATCCACTTTTTAATTTCAATGAAAAATGTCTTCTTTTTTTTTTTCTTTTCTTTTTTTTAACACTTACAACAGGGAACTCCAGTCTCCAAGAGGGTGGCCAAATGATGACTCCAGAACGCACAGCTTAGGGGTAAATTTACAGGCCCGGATTACTGGCGCAGAACCGTCTATCATAACCACACATATCAACCGTGATCCTCATGATCATGCTGATGACTCATCACAATCAGTTAGGCCTATATTTCACTCTCGAGCGCTGCATGCCGAGAATAATGTCCAACGCTCTCAACCTCCGGACACATCTATGACAACTTTTCCATTACTTCACCAAAGTTCTCAAAATATTGAGAATAATAACATGAATAACCAGACAGAAGATAGTGAGGCTCATTCGTACTATTCCGCAATGGGTTCAGATGATACTAATGAAAATAACAGAATGCAGGGCAACCAAAACGTAAGTAGCATCCAAAATAACTATGAAGTAGAAGATATTCAAGAGAATATTCAACATCCAGAAGGAAAAAGACAATGCAGGATAGAAATGAAATCGATGTCTAATCGCCCTTTACCACATAGACCAATTTCGTGTGGCGTTCAAGAAGGACCATCCCTTCCTCCGCGAGATCGGGAGACAACTAGCTCCTCCTGTGGCTCTTCAAAAATGACAGAACTAAATACACATCCGGACAATTACAACAAGGGTGCATCTGCAATAGACTACAATAAATTAACAACAGATCAAAAAGGTTTGTCAGCCACTCACTGCTCCAACCTTCGGAATCATGTAAACTCGTTTACCAACGAAAATGACCAAATACTCGGAAAGTTTGAAAGTACGAAGCAAGTTGTTAATGTTAACCCTTGCCCTGGAGCCAATTCTAGAGCGACTTCACAACATGGTTATTATTCTGTCCGTGAAAAAGAAGACGAAAATATCATTCCAACGCAGTCTACTACACCAGAGCCGTTTTACCATTGCGTGGAGGATGATCAGCTGATGAAAAGCGACAAGGATGAGTTGATGGAAAATGTAGGCAACGACAGACATGACCAACCTACTGGCTTGATGATTGAAAACATACTGTATACAATCTACTGAATCCACAAACCAGTCATCTTCAAAGAGGCCATGAATAACTCTTGCGTAGAGAGGAACATTTTTTTCTGCTTTTTCCTCTCGTTCTTCCATAGGGAAGGAAAGAAACCGTGATATGCCGATTCAGCACAAGTTTATGTATAGGCAGCCGTTAATGAGCACATAGCGCTCCCAACGTGAACATGACTCCCTAATTCAATACACCTCATAGGTGGAAGTATGGGAGAGGCACGACGGGCAGCCCAAACCACTAGATCATACGGTATGTGTATATATATATATATATATATATATATATATATATATATATATATTTCAAATGTGTATAATATTTTTAAAGGTAAAACTTCATTTTGTTCGTCTACTTTTTTCTTTATTTCCATTTTTTCAACTTACACCTTTTCCTTAGTTTTGAAAGCTGCAAATGGAGGAGGAATGTGATGAAAGACCATGATACATTAACATGCACTTTCATGGCAAATTCAGTGTACAGTTTACTTAGGTGTGTGTTTTGACAAATAATCCGAATTCATTTTTGTGTGCATTTATTTCATTTCAAATTAGTTTCCTGCTTTGTATATTGCTCGTGTTACTGCGGAAATTGTATCTTAAATCAATAGTAAGATCTTGTCAATGGCCAATATTTGTATAATACTGTAAAGTAGGGTAATCATCAAGAGAAGTAATCACTATGAACATGACAAAGAAAGTGGACGAAATAAACAGCCCCTCATTTTACCCTTCACAATGGTTCTGGTAGTCAAAAGACCTTCACTGCTGTTATGTGAAAATATGTATAAAGGGTGTCGCATGCATATTCACCTGTAACTACTTATTTTACATAATAGCAGTGAAGAGATGTTCTTTTGTCTATCAGAGCAATTGTGGAGCGTAGAATGAGGAGTTGTTTATTTTGTCCACTCTCTTCCTCCGTCTTGCTCATAGTAAATTTATGCTTAAATATGTACTCACAGATTTTTCCTGATTATTTGTATATACTGCAATATATCACATTTGCTTTTGTTCACGTTGGTTGGTGAAAAATATAGTTAGAGGTATCAAATAATACTCCTCTTTTTGTATGTTATGTATGCTCAAGATCGTAAACTTGTTGGTAAATCTTTCATTAATGAACATTTATTTCAGTAACGATTGATTTTTGGTGTACAGGTGTATAAAAACATGCCAAAAATTGGCCGATATAAGTTTACTGACATACCTGTATCATTTATCTTGATTTTTTTTTCCTTTGTTCATATCATGTTCAATGTGAATTTCTCCCGAGCCGGTCTGCAATTTTTAAATTGAACCATGTAAATATAACATGGCATTTACCATGTTCTCTTGCTTTGTCAATTTATTATGTATCTTAGAAATTATCATAATCAGGTCTAAATTATTCTATAAATAAAACATTGTTGTGAGCTGATCATCACAGGATCACGACAATATTGATGTTTTTATCAGTACATAGCAGAAAAAACCACATTAGTGTAATTAAGCTTTTTCATTCCGTGTGACACATGTCATTTTGCGGATTCATATAATGTAATTGTATATGTGTTGGTTTTAGGTATAATACCGGTGTTAGGTACAATACTAAAGGGTTGATTATGATTATCATTATCTTTTGTATCAGGTTTGATGTGAATTTCCCATAAGCCTGTCTTTGCATGTTTGCCTGTAGCCTGTTTGCATGTAGGCTACCTATTGATGATTAATGTTTGAAATGGCTCTGTATAAGAAAACAATTCACGAAAACGAATAATGTCACTCCTCAATTTCAATGAAAAAACTTTTTCAGACCTGCTCAGAACTTAGGGTTCTAGGTTTAAAACTATAAACGATATATATATATATATATATATATATATATATATATATATATGTGTGTGTGTGTGTGTGTGTGTGTATTTAAGCATTAGAAAACTGGTTTGCACTAAGGTAAAACATAATGGTTCAAATTTGAGTTTCAAATATCATTTTGAGTCTGTATTGTAGGAAAATGATACTCCAGAGCTCTCTTGAATAACAGGTTACGTTTACACGCAACTCAAAGAATTCATCTCATCATGATTTCAGTCAGTCAGGATTATTTGGTATATGTGTTTAATTCTATAAAGTTGCGTTTAAACGCAACCTTTTATGCAAGAGGGCCCCGATTACAAGTTGTTATATCTTGGGTATTATATTCGGTATATCCCTTCGGGCTATGCATTGCGGTAGATGAAGCAAAACGATATAAAGACTTCAGGAAAATTATCACAAATGTATTTGTTTGTCTTAATAAAAAAAACCACAGCATATAACACTTGCAAAAGTCAAGTGAAAGTGAAATAATCTAAAACTCCCCCCCGCCCCCCCCCCCCCTCCCACATATACACTAAAATAGATAAAATAAAATGTTGGTTACAAACTTTTAAAAGATCCTGTTAATTGATTATGCATGTATTGGTATTGAATTTCATATCATAAGAAGGAGTAGTACATATTATGCTTTCCAATTGTATGTAGTATTGTTTCCACGATCACGCGTCACTGAAGCCATTGCCTTCGTAATTTTGTGGAGAATCTTAGGTAGTTAATTATCCTCTAAGACACAATAGGTGCGGTGTGAATTAAATGGTTTTGTCAACTTCTTGTAGTCAGCCATTAGTAAGCGAATTTCAGTATGACTCAGTTTACGCCCGAACAAAGAGTCTGATGAACTTCACACAACCAGGGAAATGATGCCTGACAGCCATTTATCTTGACCAAGAAGAAGTTAGACGGTGAAGGAGCACAGAGAACATGCTTGTTTATCTGCAATGCTGCAGGCAAAGTCCACCAAATTTCATTAAAAAAAAAAAAACTCAGGCATTTAGTAATAAGAAAAAAATCAGCAAAGTCAATCTGCACACAAAAATATGATCACTCCCACTCTTTCAATTTGCACTTATTTGGTAGGAAAGCCTTTTCAAATTCATCCAGGCTGTCTTCTTAGCAAATGTTTCTTGTCTGAAAGGCTTTACAAAAAAAAAAAACCCACAGCGAATGTAGATAACACCGCACTAATTTAAATTTAAAGAATATATACTCCACTATGAAAAATGGAGTACCCAGACCATCGACAGAAGGCTTTATGTTTATTGTCTAAAGCCAGTAAGTGAACCGCCAGGAATTTCACACAAATTTTGAAGACAGCGGTGTTCAGTCATGCATGACTCTGGAAACATAAACTGATTACCAATGGAAAGCATATGTACAGTATAACTCTTTTGTCATATGATATGAAAATCAACACCAGTAAATGTATATCTAATCTTTTTTTTTTTAATCAAAATTGGGTATCCTTTTTATAACGCCCAGTATTCTGTAAGCATCGGACACTCTTTTCTTAATATAGAGCGAAGTTTTGATTTTTACATTTTCTTCCTAGATTTGAATTTGATCTTTGCTTACGGATCTAAAGCTTGCACTGCTGAATCAAAGCAACTTTATGCTTAAAAGTTTTGACTTGGTTCATACTTTTGTTTATATTATTATTATTATTATTATCATTATTATTATATGATATTTTATATTATAAAAAAGAAGATGGCTGTATGCTTCACTGCACTGTATAAATTTTTCTCAGTCTCACAAAAGTTCATTACTTTTCTTACTTTCCAGCGCAACATGAGTACTTCAGGAAGGATGAATCCTCAACGAATGACACAGTGTGGCTGCAGTATGATTGCTAAGTGTTGTCAAAAGGTGGCTTTGACTATTCGTTCTTGGTGGTGATAGCTGTAGTGCTTTCGTCGATGTTTTTGATTATGTATGCCAATTTCCTATGATGCAATGTGTTCTTGGCTATGTTGGTTATCATACTGCCACTTTCAGGTTGCAGCATCTCACGGAAAAAAATATCTGGGGATTGTGAAAGTTCCGTTCTACTGTTAACAAGGCACCTGGGCATTCTGTTTTATTTATCCGGAGTGCGCATACAACCACACCATCGATGAACCCTATTCCCATCTTCTCCATCTACCGAGTCCGTTGCCAGCTAATCCTCTTTTCTATTTTCCTGCCTCCAATCGGAGCTGAGAGCGAATAATGTGGTGGTATAGTTACCATGGTAGGTTTGTCGCTTCTTGGAATGTTCAAAGGCATGTCAGCGGCCGATCTTTCCGTTTTATTCTGGACATGGAACTGTAAGTGTTGACTTTGGAGATGACACACGCTGTTTAGTTCGTGTATGCATCCTGTCATGGGGCACTCGCAAGTCTCCGCTTTGGGGAAGTTTTTCCAGTCTGATTTAATGACTTCGACTGAGGTAACAGTTTTATGGGCAGCTAAAGAGTCAGAAAGCAGCTTACACATGTATAAAATGGAGGACTTGAACACGGTTTTCATTTAATTTTCTACAGTATGCATATTACTTGAAAGGTGTCAAGTGCCATAACACTTCCTGCAATTTGTTCATACACTTTTTCTCACTCTCTAACTTCCCTATACTATTGTTTGCTTTTGCCTCTTTACATTGTTTGCTTTTGCCTGTTTACATTGTTTGCTTTTGCCTGTTTACATTAAATAGCAAAGTGCTTCGTGAGAATGAATCTTGCAGCCGTTAGAAGATAGAAAAATAATTAGCGACAGTTGCATGTTTATAAAGCTTTGCCCGCTTTCGCACAAATGAAATTTGGAAAGCATATGTACAGTATAACTCTTTTGTCATATGATATGATGGTTTAATGTATATACATGTAGTCATTTCCACCCACTCTAATGATACATGGTGTGTACGTGTTATTCACATTACACAAGAGCACACTACAGAGCACAGATTAAATCCAACATAATGTGCCTTAAGTTAACTTACAAACATAATTGTTTTTACTGTTTTGTTTTTCATTTCCCCTTTCATTCTGCATACATTTCTTTTATTTTTGTTACATCCTTTTTAGCCTTGCATCCTTTCATCGGGGGGGTCGTCTTGTTTCGGAGTTTGAGGTTTTTTCAGGTTTGTTTCTATGATTTGTTTTGTGTATGTGGAGGGGGTTCTTTTCTTTTTTAATTTTCTTTTCATTTTATTTATAATTTTGGGAGGGGACGTGCTTTCCTTTTTTTAAAGAGCAGAAATCACTGCGGCTACAACAAAGAAACAGAAAAATTTACTAGCTTTACAAATGGCTTGAAACGGCAGTGCCAACAAAAAAGTGGCAACGAAAGTGACACTAGACAGTATCAACCCTTACAGAAATTTTAGGCTTGCTGCAAGCTAGCGGCTACCTAGCGGCCAGCTAGCGACTAGCTGGCAGCTAGCTTAATAAGCTTGCAACAGGTGCGCGCAGAAGTTTTTAAGCGAGTTATTAGCAAGCAGTTAGCGTGCACGTACTGTTCGCAAGCTTGCGATTGCTTATTAAGCTAGCTGCCAGCTAGTCGCTAGCTAGTTGCTAGCTTGCAGCACTTCGAAATTTCTGTAAGGGAAGTTGAGAACCTCTGTTCCAACAAAATTTTACTTCTGGAGATCTAAGGTTAAAAAAAATGCTCAAGGAAAGAACCATGATATTTGTGCATTAAAGGAAGGTGAATTACCCTGTCAAAGTGTACGTGCTACAACTGATTTCGAAAGCGATGTCATCTAAAATTTAGCTTCGGCTCAGATAATTCGGGGCGGTTTGGGATGAAAGTCCAGACTAATGTTCCATCAGGATAAGGTGAACCCTTAATCATCAGCTCAGCAAGGCTGCAGTGGTTATAATCTGAGCCTGAAATTTTCGACTGGAATCCTACTCTTGATTTCAAAGCCGAGCACAAATCTCTTCGTTCCGTAAAAGTTACGTATCGGCGTCTACACGTCGCCAGAGACTCTGCAGGAGATCCATCGGAATACGTACACTGTCATCCTCTTCCTCGAGCGAAATTAGAATTGCCGACTTTAGATCCTGTACATACTCGCACCCCCGTTGATACTGTGGCGAGGTTAGGCCGACTAGCGCCAACCGACTTACGGCTCACCTTTTGTGACATGGCAACGTCCTCAAGATACATCAAAAGCCTCTTCCCTAGGAATGAACCAGGAAATGTGGTTTGCTAAGAAATATCAAGATTGCGTTCTTGTGACAGTCAGACTCTTTGTGCCAACATTGTGTACAATATCGTAAAACGCAATGAGATATACAATCTAAGCCTACATGAGGTTCGACGAATGCTTATAAAGTGACATAAAGTGCTGAAGAAGCACCATCTCTTTTACAGGTCTTGAAAGCTTGCTAGAGAATGATCCATCTCCTTCAGTTTCATGATAGTACCCTGTTTATATTGTTTCATTCAAAGGTGAGTGACCTCCTGGAAGTCACACCTTACTTCGCAAGGTGGGCATCCATGGAAGTACATTCCAAAGGGAGGGTGATATTCTGGCACGGCAAATTCAGATGGCTCACGCACGGTTTCCCATCTATAGAAGCAACAGTCTTGCTCAACAAGTATGTCGCACGATTATGGGAGAAGCTGCATCGTGTCCACAGAAGATTGAGATCACCAATTTTACTCCTTTCTTTTACTTCTCTCTTTTTTCCTTTTTTTTTCAAATTCATCAGCTCTTTTTTTTTTCTTATTCTTACGGTTAGTCAATTAGTGAATGTATTCCGAACTATACCTTGTTGATTAAGCGCACATGTTCTCTTTTTCAGATTCCTAAAGGTAAGTTTATTTTGATACCTTTGTTGATCCTTATCACTTCTTCGCATATGGATGAAGTTGACACACACACACACACAAAAAATCAAGCATCTAAACAAAGGCACAGCAAGTATCATTTCAGTCAAACAATAAGATTTTTTGAAATGTGCTGGTAAGAAGAAGGAAGACTGGTGAGCATAAGACTCAATGCAAAAACACCATGAAAATAGCATTAACTTTTAAGAAAACGCATAGTACTGCACATGTACGCACGTACACTAGTGATATATATCAGAGATGCAGTTTATACGACAGAAACTTCTTTTTAAAAGTTTCTTAGGCTGCGTTCAAGGGACACTTTTTCGGCCCAGAATCATGGTTTTGAAAGACATTTCGTTTAAAACACGGTGCATTCATGCAATTTTTCGTTGGTCGTAAATTTAATCATGACTGAGATCGCCAAACTGAAAGACAGAAAAACGCATTTTGAATCATCATTCTGCGAGAATCACCATTAGTGGAATCGCTTGAAAGCAACGAAGATCTCACAAATGGAGAAATGTACAAAGTACCTAATGAAAGATGGGAAAATAGAGGAAAACAGGAAAACAGAGGACAGAAAAATAAAGAAATACATAGGAAAGGATGGAAGAAATGAAAGAAAGGGAAATAAAGGAAAACATAAGGAAAGAAAAGGCAAAAAGCATGAATAAGGAAAGATATATGACAGATAAAAGACGGAAAGGAAAATGATGAAAAGACAAAAATTATAACATAAGGAAAGACTAAAAGGGAAGATAGAAAGAAATACATGAGGAACAAGAGCTCAGGAAGGATAGAAGAAATGATGGAAGAATTAGAAATATAGGAAAACATAAGGAAAGAAAAAGATTTTAAAAAGTATAACATAAGGACAGACAAAAAGTAGGCCTAAAAAGGATATAAAAAATAAAGAATAAAGAAATGATGAAAGGGAAAATAAAAGAAAACAAGGAAAAAGATATTGTATAGAAAGATGAAATGAAAGATGGAAAAGAAAAAGAAAATAACGAACAAATCATAACATAAGGAAAGACAAAAAGAGAAGAAAGATATAAAAGATGAAAATAAAGGAATACATAGGGAAGGATAGAAGAAATGATGAAAGAAGGGAAAATAAAGGAAACAAGGGAAAAAGATCAGTTTACACATTCTGTGCAAGTTGTCTTGGGCATGTTGGGTGGCATAACCTACATCCAAATATAATTATGCAAATTATGCAAATTGCTCAAAGTTGATACTTGGGCAACAAAGCTGAAAATGTTCATAAACCACATAGAAACCCAAATAAATGAAAAAACTTCAACGGAAAAAAACTTTTCTAGGTTTGTAAATTATCTAGCCGACTATTTAAGAGGTTATAAACGACGTATGTGCTCCACTGTCTCAAAAATGAAATTTCAAACAATGTGTAAAAAAAGAAAAAGTGATGACTACGAATTCAAGATACGTATAGTTCTCAACTGTAGGATCAGGAAGTTGGAACAACTGGTGGGTTATGTGTTTTTTGTTTTGTTTTTTGTTTTGTTTTGTTTTGTTTGTTTTTTGTTTTTTTAAAGGTTATCGCATATACTATACTCCCCCGCCTCTCCTTGATCCTTCGTCGAAAATTAAAGTACTTAAAAGTACAGTGTAAACATGACTACATGGATGTCCTCGATGACTAAAATTTTTAATTTCTGAATAAGAAACATTCATGGCAGCTGTATTGGGCCTACTCATCACAATATTCCTTTAGGTTCAATGGGGCCAATCTCGCGTGCACATGTGAGTGTGCGTGCGTTAAGGTTTTAGAAAGAATGAGGTTGTGGTTTGGGAGGATGGGATGATATAGGCCTTATGCTCCGGCGACAATTAATTGCTCGGAGCTTTATTTAGTCGAAGATACACGGTTAGGTTTAGGGTTACAATACGGGTTTACGTTGCGTTTAGGGGAAAGGTTAAGGTTAGGTGTGTTTGGTCCACTATACAGTGCGTCCCAGAAAAAAAGTGTACAGTTGGAAAAATTCTTGCCATTTGAGCATTTAAAAATATTTTCAGGAAATTGTCATACCGGTGGATAGCCCAAAGACTCTTCTATCGAATCCCATCAAAAAAATCAAGAGAATCCACACTTGAGCGAGCAAAAGTAACTTTTGTGAAGGGTGCAAAACACAGACTTATTAAGAATGGGTATTTGTACTGGTTGCTATCAGCGAAGCGGAAAATAGTGTCAACTGTGGAGGCTTACAATTTTAATATTCTGAGGGCTTTCTGGTGATTTATGAGTGGATATGCACTGTTATGTTTATATTATGACATATCCTATGAACATGTCACGCTTGAGTAATACTTCATTGACTCTTCTGTAATGCTAATTTTGGGGTAAGTTTTAACATCTAAGCTGGCATGACTTGGATGTCATAAATATGGTCATGCAGAAAGATCACACAATCAATTATTCGTAAATAGGTTAATCAATCTTTCCATCCATCAGAAAAGCATTTAACGGTTAACCAATCATACACTCAATCGAGCCAAATGACAAAAGGAATGACACAATTGAAAATCTGCAATGCAAATGTGTAACTTTCATGAATGTGAATAAAATGTGAACATTGCTTTGCCGATGAAAGATACTTCATATTTTTTAGTAATATTTATATTCTTCTTTCGTTTGGCAGGGGAAGAAATACATGATAAAATCATAGTTCCGTTGTATTTTTTCAATGAAGTAAACAGGAAGTCTGGTCATGAAACTTACACGATTACAACGCAGATTGTAGTTATTCAGTTCTATCAGCTCACTTGTCTTTGGGATTGAATGAGTGCATAATTTGTTGGGTTTCTTTTCTGATTGATTGATTGGCTTAATGAGTGATAATCGATTGATTTACTGAATGATTAGTTGATGTCACTTGGTCTGCATGATTACATGCTAGTAATCTTCAATATTTTTTTATAACCAAAATATGTAAGCTTTAATGGTAAGAACTTTACCTAAAGTTAACATTAATAAGCAATCTATAAAGTATGTAAACTGCTCACTCAAACATGACATGTTAATGTGACATGTCATAACATAAACACAACATTGGATATCCACTCATAAATCGCCAGAAAGCCCTCGTATTTATCACAATTGTAAGCCTCCACAGTTAGCACTACTTTCCGCTTCGATGATAGCAGACAGCACAAATAGCCATTCTTGTCATGCTTGTCAAGTCTGGATTTTGCACCCTTTCACAAAAGTTACATTCGCTCACTCAAGCGTGAATTCTTTTTGAGATTTTCAGGTAGGATTTGATAGAAGATTCCTGGGGCTATCCTGAAAATATTTTTAAAGGCTCAGATGGCAAGAATTTTTCCAACTGTACTTTTTTCTGGGACGCACTGTAGTGCATTCAGTTAGTGTAAAAAAATTGACGAGGAGCAATTATTGTCGCCATAGCATGTGTCATACAACCGTGGATGGCTGTGGTTGGGTGTGGCTGTAAGCAGGTGTGGGAAGGGTAAGAGAGAAAGAAAAAGAGAAAAATGATGACATGATGACATATCGTGCAACCTACGACATATTTCGCCAAAAGGTGATCTTGAGATTGTAACATCACGTGGTTTGGTTCCATTGTTCATCTCACATGTGATGGTGGATACAGTCCCAGGGGCAACAGAACTCTGCAGTGTTTACCAGGAGTATCAACAGATTGGCCAATATGGAATGCAACAGCTCCAACGTGTCAGGAGATAAAAGGTAACGAACTTGATTACGGAAAATTGATGATGACTTATACAAGTTTTGCATAATTCATTAAAAGTTACGCGTGAAGGGGGGGGGGAGTATTTCACCAGAATTCAGAGAAAAGTTGTAGCCCCTGCAAAGTCTTGAGTATCAAAGATATCAAACAGCGTGGTATTGACTAAAAAATGTACGGCAAAACGGTAAATAAAAATAAAAAGCACACAATTTACCTATCGCTAGTACTTAAGATTGAAAAAAAAATGTTTTAAGGCAATTCAAACAAACCTAGCATGGTCTTGGATTAACTTTATCTATATGGGTATTTTACTTACCTGTGCTATGGTTAGTTATATCTTTAAATATTTTCAATATTTAAGCAAACACGGGAGCGAGGGAGTGAAGCGACCGAGCGGGAGCTTTTGCATCTTTAGAATTGAAATTGAACGATCTGGTGCACATTTAATGGGTGGAATTGGAGAAAGTCTCAATAAAAGAGTAAGGAGAAAAAAGGAAAAAGTGGAGTTATGAAAATTTCTAGGGGAGCAACTGCCCCCCTGTCTCCCCTATGTGCGTACGGTCATGGCCTCATCATGAGTGAATCACATTATAACAATGCTGTACTGAAGAACAGTAACCAACGTGAAAGAGCATCGTCTTGCACTGTCTCTTTCATGGTCACTTATCATTTAATGGTTCACCAATCAATTTTCTTTCTCAAAAGATAGCTATGAGATATTATTTACCCTACGCATGATAAAATACAAAAGGAAACCGTTACTGAAGTATCGATAGCCCTATTAGTGCTTGGATAAGACAAAATATCTTACGAAAAGGAGACTAATAAATATCAATCATTGCTAATTAGTGATTAATTACATTTAACCGATCAAGTAATGGTAAGACCAATCAAATGGAGAAATATACGCCGCCGGAATTAATGATAAAATGTGAGTAACCGTTTCAAACTACGGACTACAAAAAAGGTTATTATGTATTGATATGCTTATGCTTTACTGTAAGGGTATAAAATTGGAGTCCAATATTTAAAAGACGCATTCTTGCATCACCTCAATATCCGACCTAACACTGACATTAAATTATCTTTCATTATGCAATTACAACAGCAGAATGGTTGCAATCATCCTCGTGATTTTAGAATGTCTTAAAGATATGCTATTTCATTATCAGTCTTTACATTACACAATGTATTTTTACCAAAGTCGTTTAATTTCGCCCCCTGAGAGTAATTTCTATCCCTGTCGTGCCAGATGTATGATCATCGCCAAATGATCATCGCTTTGATTTTCGATGTGAAGCAATCAGAGAACACATCCTAGCACAAAAACTCCTTGAAGTGTTAATACGCTGGAAGGAAAACCTACCAGCAACAGTAATTTGATAAGAATAAAAGAGTTTGACCTTTAAACAGCCTCAACTCGCTTTTGAAAATTTGTAAGTGTGTCTTCTCCCTGATAACTGATAACTTATCTTTCACTTGTTCAAGGTTTAAGGAGTTGCCTCTTATGAGTAGCACTCACTCACAAGGAGTGTAAGTTGTTAGATCTCCGTTTCAAGTGCATAATAACAATATTATGATCACTGGCTCCATTGTGAAACTTCACAATGAGGTAAAACTCACACTTCTTCAAAAGTCATAATGCACAAAGAATTTTTAGACACATTATCATCATAATCACTACTCTGCCGTAGGTTCAATCAATTTAATTCAAACAAAATATGAAGCTATATTTTTCCTTGGAATCCCTTTATTTCCCATGTATCTTCTTATTCAACGGGCTCTTCTGTAATATTCTCCACGAGAAATAACCGATCAATGCTTGCGATTTAATCTAAATTTCAGTCATGCAAATCGTAGACAAATCATACACATTTAAAGAAAAACAAAAGTTCTAGTCAACTTAAGTCAAGCGATTAAACAGGAGGGAGGATCTTAAAGCAGCTGGGAAAAGTGATAAAGCAGAAAATGGTGTATGACCGGAGGATCTGAATAGTAATCCTTTTCAGGGGACATTTCTACTATGATATCAAACTGACATATAAGCATAGGCGGATCCAGGGGGGTCGAAACGGCCGCCCCCCCCCCCCCCGCCCCTATTGGCAGAGCAAAAAAAAAAAGAGAAAGAGAGAGAGAAAAGAGAAGAAAAAAAGAAAGGAAAAAAAAAAGAATATAAGAGTTTGAAAAGAAGAAGAAGAAGGTCATTAATACCATCGTGTATTGGGATGAAGAATTATCACTTCTACCATTAAAAATAGTATATACATTTTTTTTCCTCGCTCGCTGCGCTCGCTCGTATTAAATTCAAATACAGGATGCTATGGAAAAGCAAACGAATTTGGCAAGAGAGATGACCAAATGTACCTGCATACATATGAAAAAGTCAGATATCTCATGATTAAAACCATCGTGCATTGGGATGAAGAATTATCACTGCTACCATAAAAAATAGCATATAGATATTGCCTCGCTCGCTGCGCTCGCTCGGATTAAATTTTAATACAAGATGGTTTGGAAAAACAAACGAATTCAGCAAGCGAGGTGAACAAAATATGAATATGTATAAGTAAGATATCTCATGGTTAATTTTTCAGTATATTTGGATGAAGAATTATCACTTCAACTAGGGGAAAGGTTTTTATTTTTCCTTGATCATGTTGATGAAGAACTATCAATTCTACGAAAGAGAGTGTATATTTTTCCTCGCTCGCTACGCTCGCTAGTATTATATTTAGACACAGGGTGCTTCCGGAGAGCAAACACACTCGGCAAGTGAGGTGAACAGTTATATCATTTAGAAGAAAAATGTGATAGAGGCACACAATGCCTCGTGGGCTTTATACGGTTGAATTTATCGGCATTAGTTATCGGTAATCACTGGCATTGTTTGTTGGCAATCTGGCCTCTACACCCCCCCCCCCCCCCCATTTGAAAAAAGTCTGGCGACGCCCCTGAAGATTTTATTCATTTGGAATCTCAAAAATTTCCAGCTCGCGTTATCCATCATTTCCTTTTTACTCAGGAAAAGGAGTTTTATAATTCCTCAATTAAAGATAACTATTTCAAGATATATAGGCGCATCTACCTCTGTGTGTGTGTGTGGGGGGGGGGGGGGGACCCACAACATGTTTTCATTTATTACGCCACTGAGTGCAGCCTTAAACCATACGTTTCTAATCGGTTCGAGCGGTTTTTAAAAATTTCGCCCTCCCCCCCCCCCCCCCCCCCCCCCTATTGGATAATGCTGGATCCGCCCCTGTATAAGGACTAAGAAAGTCCACAAATTTCCTTCCGCCTGTTCCAAGAACTTGAGCTTCTGCGTAAATTCCTTTTGGTCTTAATGATCTTTGTAAAATGAGAGGGGGAAAGGCTCTTTAAAAATAGCACTATTCATCATTCGATCTCTACTGAAATATTGTAGCACACCAGAAATTTGGACAATGATATATCACGGGATAAAACTGAAATATATTTTTTCTTCTCTTATACTGATTTAGACATCACGATCGATTATGATGAAGTGCGCATATTTGCAGGTAAGAGCAAATGACTACCTTATAGGCCGGAATCGTAGACGTATATCGGATAGAAGGTCAAAATGAGCGACTAATTCATATCAAAACTGAAAGGGGCTTCATTTACTCTAATACGCCTACATGCAAATATTTTCTTGTTTTGCTCCTTCTGCAGATAAGCAAACTGCATTTACATTGATATTCTTGTATGGCCAAAAAATAAAATTCGGTCGCAGTCTCTTATTGTGTATTTCTCTTGAAGGAAGTCTGATCGGTAGTAAAATAACAATACACAACAAATATGCTTTAAACAATTCTGAGGAATATTATCGTTTTCAAACCTTAAACACTGCCCTAGCAGTACAGCATCCATAATCCTGAAGCCAATTTTCATGGGATCAACATGCGGCCTGGGACTTCTTCTTCTCATCATACTCACATACTGGATCACAACTCAGGTTCGGAATCGTATATCAGCAAAGAAAGACCAGTCTATCTCAAGGGTATTTGTTTCACTCTCTCTCCCTCTCACGCACACATTTTGTTTTAATTTCTTTCTATAATCTTACACAGTCGACTTCACTCTCATGAAAATATCTTACATGATACTCTAAGAAAAATAATGATAAATAACCCCCCAAAAATACATCTAGTAAGAGGAACACACCCGGATGGATTGTGGGTAAAAGAATAACAAAAGAGAAGAAGACATATTTTGTCTTCTGTTAAAAAGAATATAATTCCAGTGCATCTTAGAAATAATACATGAGGGTTTTTTTTCCGCAAAGACTCTTGCTTTGTGAAAACATCATGCCGCTACCTGGTGAATTGCGCACACAGGTGATTTGATCCTAGTTATTTTGGGACTTATGGGGGGGGGTGGCACAGGTAGGACTAAATAAAACATTCTACACAAAATGCTTAAAACATCTGGACACATGTAATGATTTCACAAATATGCTCTATTTATGCTTAATTTATATAATGCATTTTGATATCTTTCTAAAGGAAGCAGTTTCAGGATTAAAAGTTGTTTCCAGCATTTGTAAATTTAGATCAGAGATATAATTTTAAATGCACCAAGTAAAGAATACAAATACTTAGTAATCATTGTTCATAGATCATGATTATGTCATTAACAAGTTGACAACATTAAGGTCAATAATGTATAAAAAATTATTGCAGAAAAGACATTTGAGTAAGTGCCAAGAAGTCAGAGGGTACGTGTACAAAGAATTAAGAGGTACATGTAATATGGAATAAAAAAATAAAAATAAAAAAATAAGAAATACAGTGGAAGTGGAGGCCAGATGACCTTTAATCTACACAATTTATCAGAGAGTTGAAAACATGATAGTGGGTAATATTATATATCGGATTTTTAATATTTCAATTTGACGATATTGCCGGTATTGCAATTGAAAAAAATGGCAATTCTGTTCTTCTGTGATATTTAGTATCATATATCGACAAATTATCGATATCAGTTGATCATTTATGTTACATTTATACTTTTCTTTTACAATAAATCGACCTGAAAAATTAATTCTTTACTTTCTGACGATCATAATAGTATCGGCTGGTCGTCTTCAAAAAATATAAACCACAGACGAAACGGAGGTGAAACGATCGACTTGACAAATTAATTACGCTTCTCGGAAGTAGGGAAACCCCAAAATACAAGATGAAGTCATCCCAAAGATCGCCAATTCGGGCATCTTTAGGATCACTACAGACCTTTTGCTGTTGTCGTTTATTTGTTTTTACAAGTTATCATCGGATTTTAATGATATTTTTTCAGCGATATATCGATACTGGAAATTTGGTATATCGACAGGCCCACCCCTTAGTTGGTTTTCATGACATAGTAGAGAATTTATTTGAAAAATGATTGCACATGATGCCCACTTTATTTCTCTCTTTGTAAGTACCCACACACCATACATACTTCCACATAAGTTTCATCAGCAAAGGATTGCTGAAACAATCAAAAATGAAAAGGAGACCTTTCATGGTTTGGTCAAAACATAAGCAGGATAAAATCACTGGAAATGAATAAATATAATATAAATTAAATTTAATAGAGAGGGAATAAACGTCTCTCTTTTTATTTTGGAAAGTCGTGATCAGTAATGAAGATCCCCATATCACTGGAAACTGTCATTTTCAGAGATTCTTGATGCTCTTTTACTTTCTCAGTTTTCGTATGTTACGGTCGGATTTCCTTTTCGTTTTGTCAAATTTATATGAAGAGTTACCCCCCCCCCCCCCCGCCCCTCAGAAGAGAAAATGAAAAGTATGGGATCGGAGACGAGATCAAATGAAAGATAAATGAGCATTGTCCCATACCGTAAGCTGACCTTGGGATTCTAACATCACGTGGTTTGGTTCCATTGTTCATCTCACATGTGATGATGGATACAGTCCCAGAGGCAATGGAACTCTGCAGTGTGTACCAGGAGTATCACCACATTGGCCAATATGGAATGCAACCACCCCAACGTGTCATGAGATAAAAGGTAACACACTTGATTATGGAAAATCGATGACGGCTTATATGAGTTTTTTGCGTAATGCATTAAAAGTTACGCGTGATAGGGAAATATTTCATCGGAATTCACGGAAAATTTTTAGGCCCCTGCAAAATCTTGATGGTCATAGATATTAAACAACGTGGTATTGACGGAAAAATATAAGACAAACGGTAATAAATAAAAGGCACATAATTTACATGTGTATGGTCTTGCATTAACTTTGTCATGTATATATCGTCGCTGAATTCACGAAGTGGCACAAACCCCCAAAATTGCGTCCAAAGTCAATTTTGAGTTATTTTCAGTTTTATCATTCTCTGGCCATGGTCTTTCATTTCACAAAATTTTAGAACCCCTTTCTCTCTAATCAAAGAGATTATTAAAGTGCAAAAACGACACGAGCCTGAAAATCTACATTTTAAAAAATCTACGAATCGGCACAAGAGTGTGCGCCGTTACAAGCCATTGAGTTCTGTACAGAAAACTCAACGGCGCGCGCTTGCGCCGGTTCGTGAATTTTTTATCGTAGCATATAACCATGCAACACTATAGCAGATTCCTCGCACTCGACTCTAGTAGCATTTAACATGCCTCCTCAGTTTCCAGTTTCCCTCTTCAGCTTCATCGTAATTGAATTACATTACGGCAATCATTGTGTACTGGAGAAGAACAGAAACGAAAGTGAAAGAGCTTCGCCTTGCACTGTCCCTTTCATGGTCATTTATATGGTTCATCAATCTTCTTTCTCAAACGTGTCAAAAGATAGTGTAGGAGACTTTACCACATACATAATAGAATATAAACTACACTGAATATGTTGAAGCTATACGTTGATAGCCCTACTTAGCTTGAAAAAAGACATCTCAGGAAATTACTGCTTATTAATTACCACACTGAGCTTGGTAAGGTAAGAGCAAACCAATGCAATGCGACGCCACACTTGATAAAAAGTATCCTTATAAAGCACAGACTACAATATTAGGCGTTCATGCTACATGTATATGCTCTACAGACTACAATAATAGTCTACAGACTACAATTAGAGTCCAACATTCAAATACATATTCTTCCATCACCTCAATGTCTGACCAAACATTAACATTCAATTCATCTTTCACTATGTGACAAAGACAGAATAGTTGTCACCATCCTCATTACCTTAAGAATGCCTTCAGATGTGGCTTAATCTTCAGTCAAATTTTAGGTTTTAAATTTCTCATTTACATATTAATAATGCCTTTGTGTTACTGGTAATCACTTCATTTCGTCAAATAAGAATGATGAACAAAAATATGTCGTACCAGCGTCATTTGATGAGGAAATGGATGTACCTAACTTTTTCAGTGAGAGACAAATCAGAGAATTGATCACTGCACAAAAGAAAATCTGGAAATGTTACTGCATAGACTTAAAGAAAGTCGCACAAGCGATATAAGCATAAGAAACAGTAAGAGTGTAAGAGCTGTACCTTAATTCTAATCGGCCAGACTCACTTTTGATAGGTCGTGCATGTCTGCTACCTGATTAAAGTAAAAGGCTATACATTGTGAGAATTTTTAAAAATCTCATTTTGCTACTTGACAATGGTATAAACACAAGAGTGATAGTTTAAAAATACCAGTCTGAAAGTTTCAAAGTAGGATATCGACGGAAAGTATTTTTGAATATTAAAAATGTAAACCCATGTTTGAAGAAAATATAATGGTCGGTTGCACAGACTGGACATAATTTAGGAGCGTGCATAATAATATAATAATAATATTCTGGATTTATATAGCGCCTAATACATCTCCAAGAGAGTCTCTAAGCGCTTTACAGAAATATTATTACCCCGGTCATCGGATTCAGGCTTGCCCGCATACAATGCATGCACCTTCTCCACTCCCTAGGGAGCATTCCAGCCAGGCACAGAGTTCACCTGAACAGTGTATGTGTGTGTATGCATATCATGTATAGTACGGTGGTGTGTGTATGTGTGTGTGTGCATATCATGTATAGTACAGGGAGAGAGGTGCAGCCAACATTTTTTTTTTCAACTGGTTGAAAATGCTCCTCTAGTTATTTGTCTAATGAAACCAAAACTAATAAAATCGGCGTTTGCGTCTTATTAGCAGTTTTTCATTTCAAATTATGGTTGGTTTCAGGGTTTCTGAGTACAAATACAAGTACTCATACACAAGTTTCATCTTAGTTTGAGAATTTTTTTCAATCAGCTGCTCACAAAGTTAGCCAATGCCTTTATTTATGCCTTCACTTATTCCTTGAACTTGGAAAACATGGTTACACAAAGAGTCAGAACCATTAGATGAAGGGGGGGGGGAGAGATGGGCCTAACTTGCTTTTGAAATTTACTTGTTTTCTTCCTGATCGATGGGAATCTCACTTTCATTTTGTTTCGACTTTCAAAACATGTAATATATAAGCGCCACACCCCCACCCTCAAAGTTGAATGAATTTCTGTGGTGCATTTAACGTGATGATATGATGGATGGCTTGATCTTGAAACTTCAATATGAATTGAAACTAGGTTCTTCAAAAGTCGTGATGAGTGCACAAGCACTTCTTTAGACACGATCATAATCACATCATCGTTTTTTATTCTAATGTTATTCACACAAGATATATGTAGCTCTTCTTTTTGGTAATTTGATTTCTTTTCTATTCAACGGAGTGCACGTAACATGCCTCCAAATGCTTCCCATTTTTATTTCAATCATGCAAATCGTTGGCACAATGTGCAGTTCTTATTTGTTTAAGTAAAATTTGTAAAGACAGTAAAATGGCACTTTGAGATATTTACTCACGATAGTGCTAATGGTCATTCTTCTTCAATGTTTATCATGGAAAACAAATATGGGCAATGATATAAAGTGTAAAAAATTCAAATATAACTTGTCATCTCTTATATTTATTTAGATATAACGACTGATTTAGTCATAACAACCGATTTTGGTGAAGACAGACCATCTGAACATGAAGGTAAGGGCAAATTACTGCATTACACCCTGTTGATGTGGTCAGGGATCACATAAAAAGGTATCAAAATCCAAAGGTCCTTCATTTACTCTGATATTGCTATATTAGAGTTCATAATTATGTTAAATAATTATGTATCCTAATATTTCTACAAACAAGATTCCATTTCATGAATCTATCAAATATCGATCTAATGTCTACACTTTCTTTAAATGAAGAGACAGGGAAAATTTTCTGTTAACGACTTTGTTATTTTGACAGTCCAAATAAACATGAATTATCATGTCATAGTGAAGGACCTATACTTCTCTTTCTCCTTAAGAAAGCCTGAATAATGGAAATGCGTAACAAATAACTATCAAAATCTTTGGATGAATATTTTTTTTCCAACCTTAAAGACTGCCCCGGCAGTACAGCATCCACGATCTTGAGGCCAATCTTAATGGGGTCCACATACGGCCTGGGACTTCTTCTCCTCATCATGCTCACATACTGGATCACAACTCAGGTTCGGAAGCAAAGATCATCAAAGAAAGACCAGTCTGCCTCAAGGGTATTTGCTTCTCTCTCTCTCTCTCTCCCTTCTCTCCCTCTCTCTCTCTCTCTCTCTCTCTCTCTCACATTCTGTTTTAATTTATATCTACAATCTTACACAGTCGACATCACTCTTATGAAAATATCTTACATCATAAAAACTCTATGACAAAATAATGATAAATAACAAAAAAATATATATTTAGTAAGAGGAACACACCCGGATGGATTGTGGGTAAAAGAATAACAAAATATAAGACATTTTTTGTCTCTTGTTAAAAAGAAGAGAATTCCAGTGCACCTTATAAATCTGCTCGAAAAGAATTAACTGGAAAAGTTTACTCTTCTCTCTACATTTTAATTGCTTGAGTGTATATTCTGTATCTGGGCATTTTCGTAGCTCAATTGTCACTTCTCTGACAGATTTCCCACACTTCTTTGGACATGAGGTCTACCCAGGGAGGCAACACTAACATATCGGTACGATCTACAGGTTCTGCTCGAGTACACGCCCGCACTCAAGAAGTTGCTGTTGGTCGGTTGACAATCACAACAGATTCTGTCTTGTATGAAACTATCCCATCAGAGACAAGTGAAGCACCCTCCAAAACTACAATGGACAACCAAGACTGTAAACAGAATACCTCAGGTTACATCAACTATAGGCCACAGCCAAATCTGAAAGCCACGGCTAAAGGCCAGTGGCATTGTGGACAAATTCTACAAGTTCAGGTGCACAGACATCATGAATTGGATGAAGAAGGATACCTTTTTCCAAACGAAATTGAGACAAAATAAGCCTTTCCCTCATGAGTGACCATTACATATATGAGGGGTGTTTTGTTTTGTTTTGTTTGTTCCCCCCCCCCCCCCCAAGACTCTTGCTTTGTGGAAACATCATGCCGCTACCTGGTAAATTGCGCACACAGGTGATTTGATCCCAGTTATTTTGGGACTTATTGGGGGGGGGAGGGGCACAGGCAGGATTAAAGTAAACATTCTACACAAAATGCTTAAAACATTTGGATACATGTATTGATGTCTGAAGAATCACAAATATGCTCTATTTATGCTAAATATATAAAATGCATTTTGATGTCTTTCTAAAGGAAGCAGTTTCAGAATTAAAAGTTGTTTCCGGCATTTGTAAATTTTGATCGTAGTTTTAATTCAAAATGCACCAAGTAAAGAATACAAATACTTAGTAATCTTTGTTCATAGATCATGATTATGTCATTAACAAGTTGACAACATCAAGGTCAATACTGTATAACAATTATTGCAGAAAAGATTCGAAGTAAGTGTCAAGATATCAGAGGGTTCGTGTACAAAGAATTAAGAGGTACATGTACAATGTATATGGAATATAAAAAGAAGTACAAATAGAGTGGCAGTGAAAGCAAGATGATCTTAAAGTAAAGAGGCAGGGGGTATAGTTTCCACAAGACAGTGAACCAGTCTCTGTTATCTGCACATTTATCAGAGAGTTGAAAACATAAGAGTGGGTAATGGAAAGGAGAAAAGAACAGGCCACGGGAGATAAAATGGAAATATGGCAAAAGGAAGAAGAATTAATAATCATAAACAAAGCAAAGGCACAATTATATTTGGGGAAACAATTTGTACATTTTTCCATCAAATTTCAATGTCTAAATGTGAAAAAGGATCCTTTTCGAGAATGCTTTCTGTCAAGGTATGTGTAGCGTTGTTCTCCAAAACCAGAAGCTCCGTCGATATTACGGTATATCAGGTTTTTAATATTTCAATTTGTCGATATTGCCGGTATTGCCATTGAAAAAAATGGCAATTCTGTTCTTCTGCGATATTTAGTATCATATATCGACAAAATATCGACATCAGTTGGTCATTTATGTTACATTTATTCTTTTCTTTTACAATAAATCAACCTTAAAAAAATTAATTCTTTGCTTTCTGACGATCATAACAGTATCGGCTGGTCGTCTTCTTGAAGACGACCAGCCGATACTGTTTCTTTTTACAGTTTCTTTTTTTTTTTTTTTTTATAAAGAAACCCCCCTCCTTCTAAATCGGTCACGTGGAATCTAAGGGGGGAAGAGCCCCAGGGTAGGGAAGGGAGAGGGAAGGTTTAAATTTTTTTTTTCTTTCTTTCATTTTTTTTCTTTTTTTTTATTTACTTTCATTCAATTGAACATGTAAGACTTTTTTTCAGCGTCTCATTTCTTTCTGTATTATATAGACCTACACTGCGTGTAATTGATA